>JAAGNO010031164.1:0-15664 GCA_033439905.1 Ceryle rudis
CTTTTTTAAGGACAAAGAGTAGTGAACACAGTGCAGCCACAGGCTCATAGGTAGCACAGACAAAGGAGGTTGCTGCTCACAGACTCCTTCAAGGTCATCCATCTGACTGTAGTTTGCTTCCCTGCATCTGAGGCTCATAAAACCTGCGCAGGCAGCTCCAGAGCAATACACAAGAAAATGCAAGTTGGAATTTCAGCGTGGAAAAAGGGCGGCAGTAGAAACAGTCTGGTATAGTCCCTGCCTCCTCGTGCCCCTCCAAGATCCTTTGAAAAAATTATGCAAAAGCAGCTACTCTCTGTGAGGAAATCAAGCAATTTATAGTTGATTTATCTCTGCCACACACCACTTATCTGGAGTGTATGTTTTCCCTTTCTTGAGAGATTGAACAGGATGAAGCTATTAAATGTCTCTAAAAAAAATCCAGGCTGAAGCCACCAGTCTTCAGAGCCAGCCAAAATAGTCATCAGCATCTCAAGCAGCATGAAACTACCAGAGATCCCCAAGCAGGCAGCACACAGGCACATTGCCATTCAGGTGACCAACTTCCTCTGGAGTGAGCCACAGAAATGCTGCTTCGGCCGCGAGCGCAGAGCCTGAGCTACTCCTGCATTTGAGGGAAGGATGAATGAAACCAGAGGAACAACATAAAACCTGCTGCAGCAGCACGTGAGGGCAATCCAAAGCTACTCTCAAACCCCAGCTGGCTGGGTGAGAGCCCTGCCAGTCCCACTCTCCCAACTACCACAAAAGAAGAGACGGAGGATGGTTTGTTGGGGTTTTTTTTCTCCTGTTGTTTCCACAAGCAGCAGGTTATTTGTGTTGCTTTCCAGTTAACAATGTGAGGTCCATCTCAGCAGAGCTCTTCCCATGCCCTGATGTGGCTAGCCCATAGTCTATGTAAGGAATGACACCCTCTCCAGTCTGAAAGCAGCATTTGCTTCTCATCTACACCACTGTGGAGTTTGTACCAACTGCAAAGGCTTCACAATTTGCTTTGAACCTTCCTTCTCCCCCTGACAGTGATGAAAAGAAACTTGCCTTTTTTAACACAAAATGCTGCAAGCAATGAAGTGCAGGCCAAGGTGTGAATCACCCTGACCCCCCCAGGGCCTCCTCCTGCCCCCTCTGCCCAAGGGGCTTGCTCTGAGCTCAGCCCTGAGCCTCCAGTCCCCAGCTGCTGTAGAGATGTGCTGGTGTCCAGCTCCAGCCCTGCCTGTGCCAGGCAATGGACTTCGTTGATCTGGCCCCTGCTCTGTGGATAACTTCCCAGCTTGGCCTCGCTCACCACTCTGGACCTGCCTGGTGTCACTGGTGTTGGTTCTGACCCTGACTTGCATTCCCAGCTTGACTTCAGACCTGTCTCACTACCACGGATGATGAGGACTCTCAGATGGCCCTCACCACCACCCCCAGACTGGCCCTGTTTGCCTCACTGAGGTGAAGTGGAGCTCACCCTGGCCAGCCAAGACCCTGCCCTGTCCACAGTGTTGCTATACTCAGGTGCTGGACCCTCATCTCTTAAGAAGCATGGTTGGCCTTCACTGCCCCGCAACATTCATGTCAGAGGTGACACAGCCTGAATTTATCTATTATATGACCAAAAC
This sequence comes from Ceryle rudis, assembly GCA_033439905.1. Taxonomy (NCBI): domain Eukaryota; kingdom Metazoa; phylum Chordata; class Aves; order Coraciiformes; family Cerylidae; genus Ceryle; species Ceryle rudis. The sequence continues at coordinate 1,605 of JAAGNO010031164.1, forward strand.
AAGCCCAAGCCCAAAAAAGAACTGGATAAAACAGACTTTCACGTGGAAGAAGATGAGAAAGGAAACCTCTATTATGCTTCAGATATGAGTTTTGCAGTAGAAGGAAGTTCTCAAAGGACTCTGTTCTGTGATGTTTCTGAGCTGCTCCTCTCCTGTAACACTCACTCCTCCTGGCTTGCAGGAGGTTGGGAGGAGGCAGCCAGATACCTGAAGCCAATGCACAGTCTTCTGCCAGAGAAGAGAAAACTACTCACGCCTTGGAGACAATGGAGCTTCCTTAAACTCCTGTTGTCTTCTAAAACTTTGCTGAACTTGGGAAAATGTTCCTTTTTGTGAAAAGCAGTAGCTTAGCAGCTGACAGAGGTTCCAGCTGTGCAGGTCTCCATTACAGTAACTGCAAGAACTGGGACTCATTAGCCAGCTGTACAGAAATACAGCCAAAAATAGAGAGGGTAACAGGCTTCCCTCTTTCAAAAAATGCTCTTCCAGCTCACAGCTCCAAGCTGCACATTTTGCATAGCCAAGGAAGCTGGGGAGCAGATCTTCAGAGACTAACTCGGTGCAGGTCAACTTGATTTCAAAGGAACTAAAGTCACCTTAAAACCTGAATGCAGGAACTTGGGATTTCTGGTGTCAGGCTTTGCTGGGTCCAGAGCAGAACATACAGACACAGGGAAACTCATTCCACATCCATATGTACTGAAGGGAGGGTCAATGCGCTTTCCTTTTCTCCCTAAAAATGTGCCTTCTTACTTTGTTCGTAGTGTGTACTTTATACTCCCTGGAGGAAATGATGACAAGACCTTCAACTTGTCAGCGCTGGGGGAATTTGCTCTGATTATTCAAGTCCTCAAATGGGGGCTTTCCAAGTTGCAGTTGATTGACATGTTTAACACGCTTCTCTCCACCAGAGCCTATTACCTGATTTCACAAACTTCAGTGCCATCTGTCCTGCTGTCTGTGGAGTAAAGAGCACGTTTTGATCGCAGTCACTTACACGCCTGGCCTCATTTACTGGACAGACTTCCCTTCTTGGACCTGCTGCCTTCTGAGCCGAAGAACATCGCTCTGGCAGATCACACCACCAAATGTGACTGCGGAAGGAGGGCTGCATTCAGAGCAGGTAGCATTTCTCTTCACATCACTCGAGTTATTTCACTTCTCTCCCAGTGGTAACAGAGCCCTCATATGTTCACTAACACTGACTTTCAAGTAGGCAAAATAGGCAGAAATTGACAGATAAGCCTCAAAAGAATGTCTGAAATCATCCTGGGAACTGCATTCCAGAAGCTGAGGGCACCCACAGTCCTGGGTACAGCTTCCATCAAACTGGGGAGCTGGCAGCCCAAGGAAACATGCCCAAAAAGTAGGAAGGGCTTTGGAAGCACGACCACTGCTGCACCCGGGGAGCAGGGGACAGCAGGAAACAACTCAATCACTTCCAAGCAGAAAATAAGAAACTCACCACCCAACAGTTTGGGACTGGGGTGTAATTATTGAGCATTACAATAAGCTCCTTGTGTGGCTTATTATGCTAATCAGAACTGGCTTGCTGTTCCTTTGCACACCCTCCCATCTGCTTGTCATTTGAGTTGGTCGTCTCTCCTCTGGACAATTGTGACTGCAAATTCTTTTGAGCCAAGGACTGATATTCTGTTAAAGGTGTAGAAAGCCTGGTCTGAGGTGGTCTTGGTTCTTGACTGGGGTGTTCAGAAACTGTCAGCACACTCCCAAATTTGCCGGCATCAAACATATCTCAGGTTAATTTTTGTTTTGCCGTTAAATTAACTTGCATCTTAAAGCAAGAGGTACTGAACTGAAAAGGAATGTCTACCAGTAAAAAATACACCACCTAACAGCACTGACAGGATCAAATCTGTAACATCATTTCCCTTTCCTGTAACTCTTTCTCTCCCCTGGCTTTTAAATCTTTATGGAGTGATACGAGTGAAACTCTGTCTTCTGCTTGATTTCTCCAAAAATCCAACACTTCCTGACAACTGAAGAACCTGTGAGCAGCAGATGTACAGGCTCTTAATGATCATGGCAAAATAAGCACCTCAAAACTGAGGCTTCTTTGGAAAACACTGCCTTCTATTTTGGTCTTTCTCCTTTCATGACTTTGTTCCCTAAACACTGCTAAATTAGTAAGGTCATTTCCCAAGGGAGCACTAATGACTACAGGGGACTAAAAGTCATCTGAATGCTGAGACTGGGAAACCTCCTCCCAGAGAAAGATTTCCAAATCCCTGCATTAGGACGCAGTGAGAGTCCTAAAGGACTAAGTAGCTGTTAAACAATCAGCATGTGCCTCAGCTTGATGGAACTTCTGTTTCTGTAATTGTCTGAAGTGGATTTACGTTCACAACAATAGGGATGCAGAAGTATCAGGACAGCAGTGTCCATCTATATGAGGAAGGTAGTAAAATACTACAGGAGATTTCATTCTAGCTTGTATATTAATACAGCAAAGCACCAAGCCACAGACTAAATAAAATCTAAAGCTTCCTTTTTTTAAAAACAAAAAAGCTTTTACCTAGATCTTTTCCAAAAGAAAAACATAAGAAGAAATTGTCAATGAGAACCTGTTTATCTGTATTGAGACCGTTTATGAGAAGAAAAGCCCATTTCTGACCAGCTCTTACTCTCTGACACTTCTTAAGAGGGATTTCAGATGGCACAGGAGTTACAGATCCTCTCTGTATTATCTCCAAATGCTGCCAGCCAGCTCCAGAGTTCAGAGGCTAGGGGTAACACAGTAGGTAAAATTAAACCCAACGGCTCCTCTCCAAATCCACCTCATTGCATTCTGCCCTCATTTGCAAAGTGTTCAGTTGGCTCAATCCACACAAAGATTCACAGCCCTGCCTTTCCCCCAGCCCCTGCAAATTTTTTTTCAGAAGCAGCTTGCTAAATCAGTAGAGAAAAAAACCCTCAAACTTCTGTTACCAGATTAAATAAGCACTTGTTATTAGCTTTAGGAAGTTCTGGATCCAAGTTAGATGCCTACAGGAGACGCCCGCCCCCCTGCTCACAGACAGGCAGAAGCGTCATGCCAAGACTCAAACCCAGAAACCATTTGGACATTACAGCTGTATCACATCTGCACGAGGATCTGAAACAAAACCCTTTGTCAAGGGAGTCTCAGATTCCTGGGGATTGAAATCCAGGCTGAAATTGGGATTTTACATTTCAGCTCCATCTCAAATCAGCAACGCAGCAGCTAAGCCCCGGCTTGCCTGAGCAGCGTGCGGTAGCAGTGAAAAGAGAGCATGGTATAGACTCTCCTGCTCTGCTCACTGTTGGTACAACTGCAGGACGCAGATGTTCATTCTCCAGAAGCACAGGACTTCGTGAGACACAGAAATACCAGCCTCTGTGACAGGAACGAGAAGACAACACATGGAAGAAGCAGCAAATTGCTCACCACAGAAGTGTTTTATTTTATGCACTGCTCTGCTCTTACCCTTATCTCCTGCTGTGGGCCCGTACTGAACCCTGTGAGGTCCACCACCAGAGCCAGCCATCCAGCGAGTAGCGAGGGCAGAGTTCCTGTGCTCATTCTGCTCAGTTCACAAGCCAGCGGTGGGCTGCTTCGCCCCTGACAGTTCAGAAACCTCATCTTGAGATTGGAAAAATCATGCTACATTTCCCCTGTCTCTTAACAGCAGCACAGGTAATAAAGACTCTGAATTGCATATTCAGGACCGTGCCTGGGAGTTAAAGCAGAGGATGCTCTAGGCAGAAAAGACTGCACGTCACTCTTCCATAGTTTTACAAGGTCTGCAGGGAGAAGCAACGTAAAGACTTGTATTTGTCAAAATAATCAAACGTCTTGAAAATACACTAGGGAACCATTCTGGAATGAGGAAGGAGTTATTTTTACTCAGTCGCTTTCCTGATCAAAACCACACTTGAAAATATATATTCTCTGGCTTAAAAATTCTTTGAAACGTAGCACAGAACTCATCAGAGACCGCAGCACTGAAGGGAGGCTGCACCAATATCTAAATATCTGGACAGAAAGTCGATGAACACAAATATCAACAGAGCTCTGCCATAAGAGGGAACAGCGGCAGGTGGGAAAACTGGCAGACAAGCCAGTTTGGACCCAGCATGCGTGCCTCTAAGGCAGCTTTTCCAGCCATGCTGCCCAGGCAGTGACACAACAGATTGCTGGCACTGCCACCCCCCGGCGTGGCCCCGTGCCCCAGAACCCACTCAGATCTGGGCTGGAGACAATCTGCCAGCATCACAGCAACTTCAAAGCTAAATTATTACCAATGATCCCCAATAACTTTATGGGTTGTAGATACTTTTTGTTTTCCCCCCTCATTTTTGTGTTTTCATCTGTGGGAGTGAATTTAAGTGCTCTGCAAAGCATGAGGCCAAACAGAGCGGCTGTTCCCAGGCAGAACATGGAGAAGGGTTTGTGCAGAGCTGTAAATACAACCCTGCTGACAACCCTCAGTGCAGATTCACGAGTCTTTCTACCACTCCAGGTTCTTCTGAGCACAGACTGGGAGTCTTAGCAACCTGTCAAATGACCTAAGGAAAGTGCAGACAAAGGATGCGAGGAGAGGTGCCAGGCCGAGCCCTCCTCTGAGCCTTTGGGATGAGTGCTGGTGCTTAGAGCTCTGATGTAGGCAGTCCAGCTGTAGCAAGGTGTCTTTGCCTATGCGCAACAGCAAACATCCAACAAGCACTTGCCTTTTTATCCAGCTCACATCTTGTATTAAAGCTGCCTTCAGAAGGTGCTCCCTGTTTGATACTTGGGCAAGTTATTTGACCTCCCTGGGCTCAGTTCCCTGCAAGGGAAACCCCCTTTCTAATTTTTCTTGCCATTTTACATTTTTCTGGGCAGCAATTCTCTTCTTAAGTAGTTGTGCTGTACCTTTCATGACACTGCCCAACCTCAGCTGAGACACCCCAGTGATGCTGCAACACACAAAAAACCCAACTCTAAACTAACCTGCGCCCTGCGTGGAGCCTGCTCCTCACACAAGCAGAAACCGCGCTGCACGGGAGGAAACACTGAAAAGCAAACCCCAGGACAAAATACCCAGGAACATGTAAAACGCTTTCCTCTACCCTGCCCTTCTAGGAAAGTGAAATTTGGAAGAAGCAGAGACCTTGAGCAAGACATCAGTCCCAGGACGTGTGTCCTGAGCAGGCGCTGCTGGCAAACAGGCACTAAGCATTTGGGCTGCTGGGTGCTATGCAGGGAAAGCTCCATTAGCCCGAGGGCAAACCAGGCTGAAGAGAGCTGGGAACTCTCCCAAGAAGAACTAGAGTAACCCTCCCTCTCCTCTTCCCACCTCTCCTTTTTTCATGTTTGCCTAAAGGTGTGAAGACAAAACAAGTTTGCACGTTGCATATTTTAAAGGAATTGTTTTTCTATTTCAAAAGATATTCCTGTCATCAGAGAGCACACACGTATCACAGCAGGCAACGGTTCCTTCGCATTTAAGTCTTCAATCTGATTGTATAAATATGTATATTGTGGAGCAGAAAACACTCTGACAGGTACATGGGGAGCCTGACAGGATAACCACTCCTCCGCCTACATGCACTAAGCCATCAGGTAAATAACTGTTCAAGCTCATGGGCTTTCTTTTTTTCTAAATACATTCTATTTACTTGATCGTCTGTAATGACTCCTCTCTGAAATTGTTAAGCTCTATCATGTCGAACCATATTTCGATGGGATTACACTTACACTCCTATGAAGAAATAAGATGGCATCACTCACCCAACACTGTCACTTGGCATAAAGTATTCTCTTTTGCTCAAATAATGGCTAAATTCCAATCCTTGTGCCTGCAGCAAATAATACCTTAATCTACAAGCTATCCCATTCCTGGGGTCAAGCACAGAGCAAGGTGATACTCTTTATGTCCTTTGCAATTAATGCTCTGAAATCTGGTAATTTATGGCCTGAACTGCAAAGAGGGACTTGAAACCATCGATTTTCATGTGCCTAAACAGAGGTTTTTTCACACAACCTTTCTTAGGAGGTGAGAGCCCAGTATTTTACTCAAAACTGGTTGCATCAAGGGACAAGTTTCCATGCAGGACTGCAGTGAACCTCTAAGCACATCCTACATCAGAGGAAAGAAAAAGTGCGAGGACAGAGGCGGCGCAAAGGAGCCCTTCCCCAGAGCCCTGCCTCAGGCTTCCTGAGTCTGAAGCCTCTTCATATCTCACAGCCTTTAATAGGCTTTATTCCCAATTTTTTCCTTTTTTTTCAAGTCATGCTGCCCACAGTCTGTCCTGTGGCAACCACATGTGCTGGCTTAGCCACATTTTCTTCCAGAAGTCATTCCTTGTTCACCCTTTTCCATGCAAGCCCTAATTTTACGCTTACAAAATCTGCCAGGTCCATCCTCAGCCACCTGTTTCCTAGATGGAGGAGACCTGCTCTAACTACCCCTCATCTAGAAGCCATTCCCTATTGCTGATCCTCCCACCTCCCCTCTCTGCGTGTTGTACAGCTCCGCCAGGCTTTTTAACGTGAGAGGTGCCAGAATTTACACAAAATTCAAAATGCAAGTGTCTGATTTTTGAGAAATCAATGCCCTTCCAAGCAATCGCACAGGTTAAGCACAATAGAGCAAGGGCATCAAAAAATCACTTGTGTTTTTAAAAGTCTTGGCCTTTAATTCACTTGTATTTATAGAAAGACACTTTTTCCACTCTGTTAACTTTACAATGGTTTTAGATATGAAATTTCAAATTAGACCAGCAACTCCTGTAACTTAACTCTTGACAGACGACTCAGAGAAGGCAAAGTAAATTTTAAAACACTCGGTGAAATAATATATTCCATACAGAAACCATCTTCCAAATCCACAAGTGTTTTCATTCTTAACACATTAAGATTTAAATTTTTATCATGTGCAGGGAACTCAGGAATCAAAGAGACTCAAGTAACCTATGTATCCCCAATGCCAAAGCCTTGGGAAAAAGAGAGGAACAGGGACGGGTTCTCAAATAACACACTTAGAAATGTTTTTTCTGTCTTCATTAAGAATTGTGCAAGTAGGTTAATTTTCCAGTATTTTAACACTGAAAAGGTGAATTTCCACCTTTGCTGGACATCATCTGCCTTTATTTTATGGGAAATGGAAAAGAGGAGCACATGAGATTGCATTCATCATCCTGTCCTATGCTTATAACATCTTCTTTTATCAAAACACATTAAATTCTTCACAAGCCAAAATGTCTTTTGACCTCGATAATCTGCATTATTTACCAATAAAACCCTTTCTGAGCTGGATGGAAATGCCAGTTGAACAGAGCCAGTGGTTCATCCCCAGCCTCCCTACAGCCAGTTGGCCAGAAAGAGCTTTCAAGGGATAAATCTCAGGCCTACTCTCATCACTACTTTCAGCAACACAATTACAAGTGTGCTGTTAACAGACAGGAAATTTTGAGTGCCTTTCAGGAATTTTGGCAACTTCAATGCCGCAGTGAATTTCACAGACTATCCTGCCTCTCCAGTAGAGTTCTGACTTTGATCATATTTTTTTCTGCCCTTTCATTGCGTAGGAACACCCTTTGTTCTTATGTCCTGGAAGGTGGTAATGGAAAGAGCATCATCACTGCATCTTTGCTGGGAGGACCGAAGGTATGTGAACACAAACATCATCCAAAATTCACCAGGAACAGAAAGGCAGCAAAAAAAAGATAGTTATTTAAAATTAATCATAAGGAGAGGGATATATCGGGAGACTTGCAATTTAAAAAGCAATAGCTTTTTAAGCTTGCTTTAATACCAGCTCACTTCATTACTCATTACAGAGTGACAGGGAAAATAAAGCTGGAGGAATTGCTAATGATGCCATAAGTCTGTAATATGCATTTTGTAGTTCCTAATCTCTTAAAACTAAACAAAAAAAACCCCAACCCAAACCAAAAAAACCCATAATCATCTGTTCCTAGTCCCCTGATTTCCTATCAAACTAGTAGCAAACAAATCCACTCAAGGGGAATTTTTTAGTTCTTTTTCTGCAGCAGTTAATTAGATTCCAGCAATAAGTCTCTGAAAGCAACAAAATTTCTTGTCTCAAAGCAGTTAGATGAGGTCTGCTCTCTTCCTGAGAAAACAGTCTTTGCCATCCTACCTGTGGACTCCCGCTGAAGTACCACACCATGGTCCACAGTGCCTTAGCACAACCACCTCCTTCCTCAGTGCCTGCCAGGGCTGCACATCACCATCACCTCCTACAAGTCAATGCTTTTGAACCTGCTCCTCCAAAAACTTAAAGGGATTTCCTTCCCATTTCTGTTGGGGATGCTCCCTATGCAGTCAGTAAGCAGACCCTGGGCGACCTAATCAGTTTACTTCAAGAGAGTTCTGGATTCATTCGTCTGTTTTCCAAATCCCAAGTGTTTTACCCAGTCTGATTAACTTTGAGTGTTGTAAATTGTGAGAGCTGCAAGTAGAAAACTCTTCTTGCATGATATTAAAGCATGATAGCTGCTTCACGCTGCCAAAGCCACCGCGAGAGGCAGCGCTGTAAAGTATGCTCCCTCTTATTGATGTCAACCAAACGTTCTCGCATCCTTTTTTCTACGGATCCAGTCAATGATGACAATACAAACACCACACAGAGACCGCACAAACATCCACGATGAGGTCAGCACAGGAAATATTGGAAACGTGGTTTTCCTCTGATAAAGGCAAAATATTGATGCGAATAGTCAATTTGTTATCAACAGCAGAAACTTGCCAGTCTCTGTTTGTGTCGAGGGTTTGTTTGTTTGGGTTTGGTTTTGTGGAGGAAAGTCACCTGGAGCTCTGTTTTTCCACTCATATCTAGAAAGACACATCGCGTGCTTCGGGAGGATCAAAAAATCTGCTTTACACTGACAGGCAATTTATTGCATGAGCCTCACTGAAAGGACCAGAAGTGAACTCCTGACAAGCAATTCCATCTGCTTGCTCCACGCACATCATCAAAGCATCTCTGCTTACTTCACGGATGCAAACAAGACTTCATTCATTACATGCATTAACGCACAGCAAAATACAGAGCGCTCAGAGCAACTGCATCTTCTTTTGGCCCTACAAATTTCTGACAACTCCTTAGCTGGATTCTGACAACAAAGGCATGTGGAACATAATTTTGTAGGCAAAACTGTCACAGTGGACAAAACTGTCATCCCACTGGAATCATCAAATGGTTACCTCCACCAAATGTACCTGCTCCTGGAATAATCCTACTCCTAAAAATGCTTGGCATTAAGATGTAACCCACCTCATTTCAGATGAGATCACCAGGTCTTCAAGAGTTGGTTACGATCCCCAAATGCCCACTTATGCCCTTTTTCACTGTTCAGGAGAACTGTGCTGTCACAATGGGAGGCACAAAAAGGTGCAAGTGACTTCTGAAGTGCAGCAAAAAGGAATCTAAAAGCTATTGTGCAACTGTCCATCCACTGAAGCAGCTGAAAAAAGTTCCTTGAAGTAAGTGGTGCAACCTTAGGTCCCAAAATAACTTCCTTAAGACTTCAGTGTAAGAAACAGAACCCTTCCTCCCTGCTGGCAGAGAAGATGCTCTTTCACCAGCCTGGAGAGTTCTGGGTTCTATGGAAGTGTCCAAGCACACAATTAGTTTTACTGACTTGAAGGGTCAAAACCTTAATGAACTTGGTCCAGCACTTCTAGAATACATGAAAAATATTATGAAAAAGATTTGAACTATATGAAAAATAAATGAAGTATAACAATTGTCTCTGAAGATTCGCTGTGCACCTGGGAGGGGCCATGAAAAGGAAGGAGAATATAATGGTTAATGTTGCCTTTACTTGGAGGGTTTCAGGGGGGTGGGGGGAAATAAAAGCAAAACACCTCCTGAAATTTTGTGTGTGGTTTCTAAATCCTTCTGAAAGAAGGTGCCAATGAGTTAACAAGACAGTTGGGATGGGTAGGCACTTGGAAATGGTGGCCAAAACAAAAAAAAAAAAAGAGAGAAAAGAACAAAATAACAACAAAATAACCTGTAAGTGCTTTTCCCTACCACTTCTTATTTAGTAGCTAGGCAGACTTGGAGAAGGGCCTGCTGTAAAGCTAATTAAGTAAGCTTCTTTCCAATTGCTTTAACTGGCTTTTGATGAGGCTTAGCTTTTAAATCTTACCATCCCTCATCATCAGGATCATTACAGTAGCGCTTGAGGACCAAGCAAGAGTGAAACCCCACTGCTTTAAGCACATTCTTGACAAAGCCTTGTATATAATTAAAAAAGGGAAAAAGATGGGAGGATAATTTACAACGATGAGCACTGTATGTGCTCTTTTGCCACCTAAAAGCCAGGCATGGCTAAAGGAAGAAGAACCATATTCCTGCTCGTAGCTGCCTCGGGCTATCAAAGAGCTGCTGGGAGAAGCTCTGCAATGAATGGTGTGGGACATCAAGTGAAATACAGTCATTGTGATCTTCCCCATCCCCTGCAATGGTAAAATACAAAGTACATTCTTTGGTAATATCAGAGAGGAAAAGTGCTTTCAAGGGGCTTGCAAATATTTACATGCCAATCTCTCTAACCAACAAGAACAAATCAAAATCTAAGATAGAGCTGATGAAATTTTAGTGAAATTCTTGATGTGTCATGAGACCTTGTGTTGGTTAAAATATGCATTAATATGCATTAAAGAAGCCCCAGGGCATTCTTATTTCCAGTTGAATTACTGGCTCACAGCATGGCAACCACTTGTGAAGACCTCACAGGAAATCACACTGTATCTCGGGAGGGGAAAAAAAAACTGTAAAAAGGGGTATGAAATTACAGTGTGTGACTGTAGAACAATGCCCCAGTCAGATCTAATCAGGGAACTGGAGAAAAACTGAACAGAGTACCAGAAAAGTTAGAGAAGATTAGATTGAGCCCTAAGTCAAGAAAAAAAAAAAATCTAGGAGACAAGAACAAAATCAATCCTCACTGCACAGAACAAAGAAATAGTTTGCTAGAATCCACAAGAAAGTCCGCGAGATCTTATCTGGAGTGGATAAGATGTGCTCATACCAGTATTTATTCTTGTACAATAGGGTAGGTTAAAAGGTGAAGGAAAAACGGAAACTTGGAAGTAAACCAAATAAAAAAAACCCCAAACAACAACAAAAAACACCCAACTCAGACTGTAGAACAGAATACAGTTAATTTTTATATAACCTGCTCCTTGCAAAGTGTTGTAAATCACCTTGCTGCAAGACAGCCAAGCACAACCTAAGGGAACAATAAACTTTTACAGCAGGATAAATAGAGAAGAAACAGCTTAGAAAGGAGGGGAGAGAAAACGTATGGGGAAAAGAAAACCCAACAATGTCAAACACGATAGGGTCAGTTTGGAGGAATGAGGGAATTAGTGTGTGAGATAAAGTGTCAGGCTTGAATGCACCTTTGTGTGGAGATGGAAAGGTTTTGTCCTCCACAACAATAACAAGCATTCAATCAGAAATAATCCAATGGCACCAAAGTATCAATAGAAACAATTCTATCAGCGGGGAAAGGTGCTTTCCAGCTCCACTCCCCTTCAACAGGAGTTGGCCAGTACCTTCAACAGTTATTTCAGGGAGCATGCAGAGATCTGTTTGTGAAGGATCATTAGAACCACTTCAAACCCAAACTCGGCATGTGTACCACCAGGAGCACGTGCTGTCGCACTCTCCAAGGCTCCCGTCCACAGGCACCAGGCCAGCCACGTGACGAAAAAAGTATCTCTTGAATTCAGTCCAGCTCTCACCTCAGAATCCTGACCCAAACCCACACCCTCACACCCACCTATACCCCAGGAGACTGATGCCAACTCCTCTGTAACCATTTCTTACACACAGCATCGAGGATCACGTGCTAGGCGGTTCCATATTCAAACCTACAGTGCCTTATTTGTTTAGTCCTTTCACCTACTGACACCGAAATCCACAAGCCTGTCTTTTCATCCCTTCCTAAGGCCTTTCTTTTCTGGCCACATGAATATAGTCTGTAAATCCCCTTCATCCCTAGGGACCTGCTCTCCTCATCTGTATTCACTGCCTCCTTCACCTGCAGAGGGCTGCCGCACGGCAGCGATCGATTCCTGTCGGCAGTTTCCTGTCATCAGCACTAAGTGATTGCTTATTAGACGGACAGGGAAAACTCGAGCGTGTGGGCAGCGCAATTTATCATGGAAACGAAGAGCTTTGCAATGAGAGCTGAGGCTGCAGAGGAGGAGGAGGAATTCTGCCAGGGTTGAAGGATGCCCGCGCCCAGGCAAAGCCCAGGGTTCCGGAAAGGCAGGCGAAATCAATTCCTTGCAATGGCTGGATTCCCAGAGAAAAAGTCTTTGAGCTCCATCTTTAACCTGAGAGTGAACTTGGCCTTCATGATTAGTGGGGACCAACAAAGATAAAGAAGCTGTTGGATTAAGTGTCTCTTACCCTTTTTGGATTAGGTCAGTGGTACCGTAGAGTGCACTACAGCTCCGAAAACGACTCCTGCAGTGGAACGGCGGAGCAGTATTGATTCCCCAGCACTGCTGCAGACACTTAAGGTTTGTAATGAAGTTTAATGAATGTAATGAAGCAGAGAACAGTGCCTTTCCTCTAGAGAGCTGAGCAGTCCCACACCTTCCAGGTCCATGTGAAACTGCAGCACAAGCAATTTTTTTCTCCCATCCATGACTAGTTTCCAACTGGGAGAAAACACCAGGGTGCCTCGAGGTCTTTACTGGTTAATTAAGCAATTGGAAGGCATCATACTCCTACTGAACTCCTTGCAGAGTCATTTGAGAGTTTGTCACCTTTCGAGATTTCCTGTCCTGGAATTTACATCAACTTCCTGGGAACGGCAGCCTTAGGAGACAGTGTCATAGAAAACTCTTATGGGCTACATAATCACATTCCTGTACCCTGCAGTACTTAAGATCCTAACAGCATCCAGATCAGTAGCAATAGTTAATAGCGTGGCTTTAACAACACGAAGCGAAGGACGGGAAATATAAACGCCGCCAGAAATAGTTAAACAAATTACATTTGGCGTATCAGGGGAAACATCCTTAGTCAGATGCTTCATATCCCCCTCTGCTGCCTCTCCTCTGCTTTCTTATACTCTGCCCTATCAAGGAGAATAAATTGGTTCTGATTACTTGCTAAAAATAGAAGTCGTCAATAAAAGTCACCTCCAACTTCTTTAACAATTTCATCCTGCAGAAAATGCGCTGTTACAGGAAGAAGGTCTGAGCACGCAAGTCCATTTCCATCTCTTGGTCCCCTGCCCTCGCACAGATACAGACCTGACAGCCAGGTGGTTTCCTCCTGGGAGATACCATTTTAAAAGAGCCTCCTCGCTGCCTTCGCACAGTGCACAAGAGCCCTCACAAGTCATTCCGAGCACAGCGTCGCTGCTTTCGAGGCCACTATGCTGTGCACATGGCCAGGGATTGGGCTCCTCACACTCTTTGCCCAGATCTGAGGTTTTTTGCCTACTTCTACAATAGCACGGATTTTTATCTTGCTGATTCCTCACCAGAAAAAAAAGGAAGAGATTTCTTTGAAGTCAAAAGTATTACTTAAGTCCATAATAAGCATCCTTCAAGAGAAAGAAGGGTTTCTTGTCTGAAAATAACTATGCATCTAAAGATACATGCAGACACAGAATCACAACGTTTGGAAAAGACCTACTACGAAGATACTTATTGTATATTTTGGTTCCTCACCACCTTTAAAAACCTGACTTCCTCTCTTTTGGGCATCCAGCAGAAAACAGGCCTCAATCTCCTCATGTTTTATCTCTTTTGCAGCAGCAGTCTGCCATCCTGGTGCCCCGCAGTGGCATTAATCACTGGAACACTCATCTGTTCCCCCAGCTTCATTTAACCTGAGAATCTGTTATGCAAACAGAGTGGAGCCCAGAGAGCAGTTGACAAACCACAGTTCTTACAGCTGCGTGAATGTCAGACTGAAATTCTGCCCAAGCTTTGTCCCTTGCTGACCCCCTCACCCCGAAAGAAAAGAAAAGAGAAGAGAAGAGAAGAGAAGAGAAGAGAAGAGAAGAGAAGAGAAGAGAAGAGAAGAGAAGAG
>JAAGNO010031165.1:0-24297 GCA_033439905.1 Ceryle rudis
CCCCCGCCGCACTGCTCTCCAAACTCCTCAAAGTCAGGGCTTGCTGGCATTTCTGCCGTGGTGGCATCGGGCTTTGATCCCCAGCTGTGGCAAGGTTTGGGATTTTTTTTGAATATATTTATTTCAAACACTAGAACCAGATACTGGTCGGTGGTTCTCGGTGGAGTGGGCTGGATGCACAATGTGGTGTTTGTGCCCTGGTTTAGGGTAATCGTGTTCTGTGCACTTGCAAGCTGATGACTTTCAGATGCACGGCTTACGAACAGAACTGCTTTTGTTTGAGAATACCCGTGGCTTCTCTTAGGGGAATGCCGTGGCCTTTGCTGTGAGACCAGAGGTGCTAGTCACAAGTTAGCCAAACCTCACCTTATCTCCTATAGACTTTCCCTCATCTCATCCCTCTTGGAAATGCAAATGAATGACTGTTCTCTGCCCCTGAGAACAAGTTTTACAGTCCAGTCAGGGGCTGATAGGTTGTGTTTCATTCTGGGTCAAATTAAAACTCATAGAGAAATTGTAGTTGATAGGTGAGTTTTTGAAACACTAAGCTAATCTTTTCAGTGCTCTTCCTACTTCATATGGGTCAGTTGTTCGGGAAAACTGGCTCTTCAACATTTTGGCAGGGTACGTCCTGTGTTGGAAGGAAGCAGGGATATGGAGAGGAAATGTTGGGACCCGGGGAGCGGAAGGAGATGCACACCAAGGACTTATCAGCCTGCATCCCTCTCACATGCACAGCTGCTGACTCAGGTTTTTTTTTTTTTGTGTGACACATTAAATTATTTAACTAAAATGTCAGCTCTGCCCAAAGGAGATGATGGCACCACCACAGAAGGTGACAGTGGCAAGAGGCAGGGCAGGGTTTTTTTCCCTTTAGAATTAATTTTCACTCTCTTTTGTAGCATTTCAGCATCAGATGCACTAGCCCACCCAGATGCCATCTGTGAGTCTGCTGTCATGGCTTCCATTTGTCCGTTACCTGTACATTTCTGTGCTCAGAAAACCACAGAGCTCCAAATAAACTTGCTCTGTTTGACACTAGCTGCTCAGTAGATCAAATTCTGGCTGATGCCAATGCCAAATGTTGTACATTTGGGTAAGGCAGGTACCTGCACTGTGCCGAGCTCCCCCACTGCAGCAGTGACTGGGGAGTCTCCGAGAGCTCACAGGTTCATTTCCCTCCTCCCCTTCTCTAGGGGACACATGTTCCTGTCCATTTGCCTCCAGAAGAAACTGGGAGGGATTCAGCCTGGATCTGGGGCTGTAAAGTGCTCAGAAATTAATAAATGGGCAACAGGCAAGCAGAAGCCTGGGGTTAGCAAGACTTAGCTGAATAGCCAAATTGTTTCTGGAGGTTATGGATATTCTGCCATCTGCCTGGATTCTCTCGCATGACATCTTTCCCAGTATACTCCTTGTGACCTAATAAACTTGGTCTCTTCACCTGGGCACTAAACCCAGTTAAGAAGCCTCTCTGTAGCTCACGCCAAATAAGAAATGGCTTAGAGAAGACTAAAGTGGAGATCCTGGATCTCTGCCATCCCCCAAGCAGTCCAAACTCCCAGGCCCTCCCATGCACACGCTGTCCCCGGGTTGAAGTGACTGAGGAGCATTTTTGCTTTGCTCATTCTTCACAGACAGGTTTTTCTGCTCTTCGGCTCTGCCTGTGCAGCAGGAGGGGACCAGCTGAGCAGGCATGTGCCAGGAGAAAGCAGGGCACAGCTTGGGTCACAGGCTGCTCTCAGTGCTTCTGTTGCTGGGGAGCAGACACGGATTGCTGGACTCCATCAGTGCCCTCCAGGAAGCACCAAGTGACAGGTATCCAACCTGTTCTGCTTAGGAGCTGCGTGGAATCACATCTACACTTTAAAATACAAAATCATAAACTTGTTTAGATTGGAAAAACCTTTTAAGAGCATCGAGTCCAAGTGTTAACCCAGCACTGCCAACTCACCACTGAACCATGTCCCTCAGCCCCCCCTCTCCATGGCTTTGAAATATAGAATTGTGGGATCATAATTATAGAATCATAAACTGTGGGAGTGTAGCCATTTAATTTTCAGTGAAGACAGTTGCCAAGATGCATTTGTTTCAGATAACTAAATTTTCCAGTTTAAATTGCTGCTCATTAGGACATTGGCTTACAGAGCCTGGACTGAGCATTTGGAGTTCCTGGCTAGCTATGCCTTCCCCTCCAGGTGTGGGGTGGCACAGTAGGGATTTGTCAGCAGCAGCAGCAACAGAGGGACTTACAGATGGAGGGATCTACTGCTGTCCTTCCTGAGCTCACAGGGAAGGATGGGAGTCCATTTGGAGGAGGAAAAAAAAAAAAGGGCAGGGTATACAGCGCACTTAGTGGCTAGTAAGAATATTCCAGCATCAAGGCAAGTGTGGAATGTGAGGAAAAAGTTTTCCCCTGTGAAGGTCTAATAGGTGTCACTGTTTTTAATCCCCAGCTCTCACGCAGATGTTGCTGTTGCTTCCTTGGCATTTGAAATTCTGAGGACAGTGGGACATGAAAATCTCCAGCTTACCAAGTGAACCATCCTAGAGGGACAGCTCCAGATGCAGAGCAGCTGTAGCTGTGGACAGGCACAGGGGGGAAGGGGGGAGGCTTTGAGGAGGGAGAGAAACTGGGTTTGGGGGGACCAGGGTTCATTGGTTTGTTTTTCAGTGGCCATGTAAGGATGAATTCTTGGTTACTAGTTTAGGCTGGTGGCTTTACATGATATATCTCAAATAGTTGACAGCCAGAGTTGGAAAAGTGTAAATTAAATAGAAATTATTTCACCATACATCCATAAAGCAGTTTAAGCTGGTATTAAACTGTTCATTTATCTGTTGGACCAGGCCAGGCACAGGAGCTCACCTCCTGCCTCAACAATACCTATAATATCTTTGTATTAGGAAAGGCAAATTAAGAAAATTCCTGTACAGTGTAATAGTGCTTTAAATATCACCATTTATCTCTCATAGCTTCACAGCTGGAAGTAGAGCTGAGTTACTCAAAAGAGGGGAAGCCAAGTCACAGCTATGATGGGGGGAAGTGTTGTACAGTTTTGTTCCTCTGGAGCCTTACTATGAGACATGCTGCCTCTGTCTCTGCTCGCGGGGGATGGTAACTAAAGGGGGAGTGGGCCTGAGTATGATGAGAGAGGTAAAGGGCTCTTAGCTTCCTCTGAAGTTGGGGTACAATTCCAGAGCCCTTTTCACAAAGCCCCTTAACACACAAATATACTCAATCTTCTGAAATAATTGGACACAGAGTGAATTAAAAGTTTACTTTAATTTTGAACCATTTTATAACTGCATTTTTTCTCATGAAGCATCTGTCTCACAGCAGGCTACAATAACTTTGGGATAAAAGGCAACTGGTAAACTGTCCAATACAAGGTTCCAAATAAACAGTTCTTACTGGCCCCTACCCAGACATATCCCAGATAAAGTTTTTGATCAAAAAAACATGAAATAGATCCACCTGCTTATTTTAAGCATATTAAAAAGGAAACTAATTGGACCATTTCTATTTGTCTAGTTTTTTTATACAAAAAGGCTACACAATGTTACACTTTATTCAGAATACAGTTAGAGCGATTATGAATTAGTGTTCTACACCTTTACTCAATCCTTAAAAATTAGAAACTGCTGTAGCATATTCACTATAACTTAATACTACGAGAGACTTTAAAAAAAAAAGAACTAACAACAATTACTGCAAAAAGAAAGGCTACTTCCAAAGCAAGCAAGGTCAGTACCATTACAGAGATTTAAAAAAAATAATAAATTTTTAACAAGCAAGGCTAGGGTTTGATAAATTCCATCTTGCAATTCATTCTTGTGCATTCTTCGTTTCTTTAATCACTCCCAAAATCCATTTGTATTATTACTCCTCGACCAAAAAGGACCAGAACAAAAAGTTTACTTCAATTGTTCCCATAGGAAACTCAGCTTGGTTAGTGTGTCAGGCACTTTCTGAGATACCAGCCCACCCCTCGAGCCCTCTCAGCAACTCTACAGGCCAATCAATGCAAGTTCAGTCAGATGATACAGCTGCAGAGAGAAAAAACAGACATCAGCATTCCCCAGCCAAGGGCTGGTCCAACACCACGTGTCTTCTAGCACTTGTTTTAAGACTGCGTGAAGCCAGTGCACAAGATGCTACAGTTAATTACTTCCACAGCTGACGGCAGAAGTCAGTTTGGAGCGTACTGCTTATGTTTCCAGAGCATTTGTTCACCACTCTGGCACACCAGGACCCAAGCAAGCCAATCCCGCCCTGCCAACCGTGTCCTCAGGCCAGTCATCTGCATTTGGTTTTGTTTGCTTTTTTTTTTTTGGCTTGTTTTACTCATTTTGTTTTTAAATTCAAGATTGGAGCTTCTTACCTACAGGATGATTTACAGGTCAGTATCGAACCAGGCCAACTGATTACTGTCACCTGGAGGCAGCCCATCCATAAGGTCCTGGGCATGGCCAAGATCTGGCAGACCATCAACTGGGTAGTCAGCACCAGGGTGGTGGCCACCCATTTCATGTTCCATCATAGGGTCCATACCCAAGGCATCCTGACCGTATCCGCCCGAGTGGAAAGAACGGTAGCTAGGATCTAAGAAAGTTAAAGGTGGCAGAGGGAAAAAAAGCATAATGTTAACAGATGTTAGATGCATTGGAAGCTGCAAGTTATCAGTGTGTGAGAAGATCTTTGTAGCCATCTAATTTTGGGTTTTTTTTTCCCTAGTTCAGCCAAGTTCAAAACAGTCTGTGGCCTGCCCTTAGCAGCTGTTCCATTGTTTGGAACAGCCATCCAGTGGGATTCTGCAGACAAAGCACACTGCAGTCAGAAGCACGAGCAGATTCCAGCCAAGCCATTAGTCTGCACAATCAACACTACTAAAATTCAACAGTCCTGCAGCAAAACCAGGATCTAAGACTGTAGACTTGCTTCTGAAAGACTAGTCAAAAATAGCTCAGAATCCTTAGGGACAGGCTCACATTTGAGTCAAGACACTTCCAGGCCAACATGTTAAATGCCAGATTTTTTTTTTGTTTTAAAGAAAAACTGCACTATTGGAATTGTCAAGTCCATTTGTAAAGAACATGAAAGACTTCTGGAAACAACAGTTCAGCAGGAGATTCTCCCACAGGACTGAAACAGGAGACACCAGAGTTTTGCATGTTGGGTGCTGCCAGGGATGTTGCAGACACTGGTTATTTGAAGTGGCAGTTCCCCATCTGCCTGTCAGTTTGCAGTATCTAGCTGAACAGCAACTCACTCTTCACTCATTTGCAGTTCTCCTTTAAAATCTATGACTTGACTTCATCCAACTTAAGCTTAGTCAAGGGGAATGTAAGAGACCTACCATCTGGGCGGTATCCAAGAGGTTCTCCCTGGGCACCAATATCCAGTCCGAGATCTGCTGTCTAGATGGACACAAAAAGTCACAGAACAGTTTTAATGTCAGGTCTTCCAGACAGCACCAGTGATTCAGAGTCTAAAAAAACCTCAGAAGCTTGCCCCAGATCCCTTTTTGGCAACTCTTCTGCAACACATTACTTGGGTGAACACAGAACACCTCTATCTACATGTCTGCTCCACTGTCTGGGTGAACAAAGGGTCCTGTTGGGGAGTGGAGAGGATGAGGCAGGTCCAGGGACACTCCTCCTCAGGGACCCCTGCCCAACTCCTGCCTGCCCAGAGGTTCCTGAGCCAGCAAGAGAGTTCCAAAGGGAACTCTCCTGGTGTATCCCATCCCAGAATTCTGTCTGCAGGGCAACTGCATCACTCCACTCTCAAAGAGATGCTCCATTTTAACTTTTTTTCCACCCTCACATAACTGTGGTAGATGCAGATTTTAGGAAAAAGGGGGAAGAAAGCTCTGAAATAGTACATATCAAGGGCTACAGTCCTTTCTTTAGTGACCATATACAAGGTAAGACAAGCGAGGCTGCTGAATCTTAAGAATCTGGAGAAAGATAGGGAAGCTTCCCTCTGAAAGCAAACTCCATAGGGAAGTCTTGATTGGCTGTGTTTCAAGCCTGAAAAAAGGCAATGTGTGATCATCAGCTAGCAAACAGATTCAACTCCCAGAGCTTTGAATGTAAGAACACAGGTTGCATCCTCACCCCAGGATTATTAGTCCTGTATATTTTGCTCAATAGAAGCCTTGCAGGATATGTTTTAGGCTTATGCCTCTATTTTTGTATTCAGAGTTCATCAGACTCTGATGAGCAGCACAGAAACATACAGAGTTCTGCTCTACAGCTTTGCACACTAATGAACATAATGAGAATCACAAACTTCAGCAGCAGTAGAGTATGGGTTCTTCCAACCTGCAAGGGAAGAAGCAGCTCTAAGGCTGCTTGCCACAGGTTCACTGAACCTGAACACGGGGAGAGTACAGTAAAGAGGGTACAGCTGTGTGTAATGCTGGGTCCATCTCACTGACAGCACCTACACTTTGCTGCTGGAATGAGGAAGGCCTTGGAAGCAAGGTCTCCCCAAGGAACCATTAGTATGGAAGACTGGACTCACCTCATTCCAAGCCATTGGCTCAGTCCTGAACAGAGAGCTTGTCAATTCAACTGAAAGTCGCTTCTTGTAGTCCTGTGGTTTGTCCTCAGACATTCTGAACAGCACTGCAGCTGCGTAGGTTGCTGTCAAAAGAGAGAGTGATTTTAGCAGAGGTCAAGTCTTCCAGCAGCTTCTCTAACACAAGTACAAAACCTGGCTTCCAAGCTCACTTACCAACACCCTCATTCCTAGAATGAAGCAGTTCTGTTAGTGGGGCAGTTGCACCTTCAGCTTCAATTGCCTCAGCTGCTTCCTTGTCTTGAGCCAGTTCACAAAGCACACCTGCAGCTACTCTCTGGATGTTCTCAATGGGAGAGTACAACAACTGCAACCAAAGCACAAAGGTTTCTTTAGCCCTTCTACTTGAAACCAGCTCTTTGGTGCAATCTGTCTCAGCGCTTCTACTGAAGGAAGCCTAAGAGCCATGTTACTACTTCTCACAGTAGGTACTAGAGCACCATCTTGAGCTCGCTCTTACCTGCACAAAAAGTGGAATGGTGTTTAGACCCCTGATTACGATTCGATTGTGAACATCACGTGCCAGAATATGCAGAGCTCCAGTGCAGCCCTCCACAATTTCTTCCATGCGCACACCTTCCTAGATAGAGAAAGAAAAGGCATTTTCTGAAGTTGCGATATTGTGCCCTATCTTGTAAAGCAACTATCAGAAAGCTGATCAGCCTGTCAACAAATCCACCAAACTTGTCCCCTGCACATAACCCCCACCCTATACTTCTGGCCTTCAAACTCAATTCCTCTGCTAGGTGTCAGCCCAGTTAATCCAGCTAAATTCTGTAAGCGAAGCATCTTGGTGGAACTCTTCCCACAGTTCTCATTGTTTCAATGCATTACAAACATCACATCTGACACCACCAGCACCTTTCCCCCGAGCTGGGTTAGCTTGGCAGTTCACAGTAACTAAAAGGCCCCTTCCTGCCTCTGCAAGTATTAACTGCACTCCAGTACTAGTAGCTCCTCCCATTGTTTGCCCCTGCTAAGACAACTGCCCCTTCATTATTGTCATTAACAGGGAAAAAAGTATGGATCTTGCCACAATGACCTGGTACCTAAACAGATACAACATCTTTTAGACCAAACAATTCCTGGTTGAGGCATACAGACAAAGGAGGAGCTTCAGACAAGTTCAGCTTGCAGTGGCCACTTACCACAAACTGCTGTTGCGTCCCACCCATGGAGGTACGTCGCTGGGTATCTTGGTGTGCTCTCACCAGCAGCTGAACTAGCCGTGGGATAGCCCCCTGCTCACGCAGCGGGGCGTGATTCGCGGGACACAGAGCCAGGTTGCGGATCAAACCAACAGTGGCCTGCAGTTCACAAAGGGTTGGGGAATAAAAGAGCATCACAGTGTGATGTAGCAATGCCTTTTTTTCAATCCATCAATCACAAACGCTAAGTTGCTCTGTTGAAGCACCTTTCCCATCAGACAAATTACATTCCCCAACACTGTGGAAGCAGTGTTTTTCACAGTTACATTAAAAAAAAAAATCACCATTTTTCTATTAATCATTATTTACCTTGATCAAAGGCCAGTGTGAGGGTGGGTGCAGCAGCTTAACCACGACTGGGAGTCCGTAATGGAGACGTACTGCGTTTTGAGCCATCTCAGCTTCTTGATGTCTGCTGGTGAGGTGACGGAGTGCACAAATAGCAGGCTCTGTGATGTCTTCCCTGTCTCCAGCCCGAAGAACTGTGCGCACAAGAGCCTCAATGCCACCAACTTGGCACACCATCATCTTATTCTTGTAATTGTTGCAGGTAAGGTTAGAAAGGATGCCAGCAGCACAAGTCACAACATTGATATCATCCGATCCTAGAAGCTGAACAAGAGTTCCTAGAAGGCCTTCCATGCCCTCCTGAAAAAAAAAAAAAAAGAAAAATTCAACCTCTCTTCCACTCTGTTGCCTTTTGATCCTGATCCCCTTAGAAGGTCCATTTACCTGCTTTGTTGCAGCATCTGACAGATTTCTCAAAGTCCAGAGACAGTTCTGGACAAGACGCTGGCTTGGATCTGTGAGATGGAGTCCCAAAGCTTGCATCCCACCTAGGAGACAGTACAGATTTGACACCATTACTCAGATTTTTATTCTGTGAACAGTCAGGTTATTCTCTTTCTTGATGTCTGGGAATGTATCTCCCAAGCTTCCGGATATTTCTTGGCATTAGCATCATAATATAGCTAGTCCTTAACACTTCACAACATAAAAAAAGCTTGAGATTCTCTTTGTGACACTGGGCCTTTTAAATATAGGTATATTTTAAGGGAGCTATTCTGACAATTAGCCACCCGGCTAATAACACAGACCACCCTTTATACTTCTATATACCAATGGCCTCCCAGACTAGGATTGGTCCTTCAGTCCATAACAAGTTCCACTTTTTATGCTGGTGCTTTCTATTCTTGTGTGGAATGTACTGATCCTGAAGCACTGTGTAACTTCTCACGTTACCACGGGTTGAAGGTACTTACCAGCCTCAACTATAGCCGGTTTGTTGCTGGAGCAGACTGACAACACCTTCAGCACCCTACTTGTGGTCCACAATAGTTTCTCATAGGTATAGGTCCTCATTATGTTTACTAGAGCCTGGGGTCCACCACTTGCCAGAATAATCAGCTGAAAGACAGTAAAACTATCATTTATCTGTCCCTTCCTGTGTGTGTCAGTAGTGACTGTTGCTGACTCACACCCATCATAGATTACAGGTCTCTAAAACACATCTGCTGGTGTGGTCTAAGTTTCGCAGACTCACTATAAGTGTGACTGCATTTCCACAAAATAATTGGGGTGTCCCTCACCACTTGGAAAGGTAGGACTGCCTGGCCAAAGGTCAGCACAGCTGAGGATTCAGCATAAGGAGGTCAGCACACAGGACTGTGAGGCCATTCAAAGCAAGCAAGCTCAGTTTAAGTGCTTCAGCAGCAGAGGCACTCACCTTACTCTCCTGATTGCCATATGCTAGAATCTGAAGGCAGTCTGTCGTGATGGCCAAGAATTTGACATTTGTCTTGTTAAGCAAGGCAACCATTTTCTGCAGCCCGCCAGCTAGACGGACAGCCATTTTGGCTCCTTCCTGATGTAACAGGAGATTGTGAAGAGTTGTAATGGCGTAGAACAGCACTGAGTCCACTGGGGACCTACAAAAGGAAAGAAACCTTGTGACTACCAGCACCTACCAGGACCGACTAAAGAACAGGAGTACGACTGCAGCAGGCCACATACCCAAGCATTTTGACCAAAGCAGGGATGCCTCCTGATTTGAAGATTGCCAACAAGCCTTCACGGTGGTGCGAGAGGTTGTGTAGTGTACCTGCAGTACAACGGGCCGTTTCCACATCATTTGTGTTTTGCATGGTACGTACAATAGCAGACACCATTTGAGGAGACCTCATAATAGCGTGGCGAGACGCTTCCTTTTTGGATAACTGATGAACCATGACTGCAGCCTTGTTCACCACCACCTGTGGAAATATTTGAGGAAAGCTTTTTATTTTTAAGGTCATTGAAGAAGCCTCATGAGCAAGCTGCACTGAGGCAAAGAAAATTCTTACCTGGTCCTCATCATTCAATAGTTTGGTCAGTTCTGGGATTGCACGAGTTGCAAGTTCCGCATCATCTTGGTAGTTTATCAAATTAACAACAGCATGTTTTAACATCTGGGATGGCTCAGCCAGGCGTTGCACATTAGTTGGATGAGCAGCATCAAACTGCGTGGATGGGATTTGCATTCCTTCATCCAGTGTTTCAGGGAACATAGCTGCACGCACCCGCTGAGCTCTGGTCATTGCATACTGGCCATCAATATCTGAAAAACAAGGTGAGTCCTTTACCTCAAACTAGGAATCAAAACTCACCTTCCTGACTGGTAGTAATCCAGTATTTAGGTTTCTGTACTGTTAAGCTGCATATCTAAGAAAACCAGTGTAACAGAAAAGGCCTTACCAGCAACTTGCTCCTGGGTGAAGGACTGGGAGAATCCCTGCTCCCACTCATACAGCACTTGCGTCGTGTCCACATCTTCCTCCTCAGGATTTCCCTTGCCACTCAAGGAGGGAGCAGTGGTTGTGGCACCGGAATGGATACCAGAGTCCAGATAGGATTGCTGCTGCCAGTGGCTTACTGCTGCTTTTCTATCTGGCTCCATTGCCATATCTAACTCCATCAAGTCAGCTACAAGAAATCATTGTTGAACAATTAAATTTAGATCAATTACTCCAGCATTTATTAATCCTTCAAGGGATGACAGTTTAAAGGAAAAACTGGTATAAACAACTACCTCAACCCAGCAGAGACAGCACTGCAAGTGAGACAGCAGTTTCAAACTGAGGCTTCACGTCAAACCAACACAGACATCTATAAACCCGACTAACAGGCAGAGCCATTGCTGCTCTTGTGACTTTAGTCTACTGCTTAAAGGTTCCCTTTTCCACATACTATTATTATATACTTGGCTGTACTCAAAGGACCCAGAACACTTTGGATGACAAACTTGTTCACAGGTTTGAGTTCCAGTGTAAGGTATTAATTACTGTAGTAGAGCAGACATTCAGTCCAAGTGGCATTAAAAAGCTAAAACAAGGGAGTAAGAAGCCAGTTTAACTGCTCTTTGTTAGAGCTGCTAGATGGTAACAACAGAAATTATAATGCATTATATACCTTGGGTTGCCATGTTCCCGGTTGTGCTCCCAGAACTTTCCTGCTACCTTTTAGAGAGCCTAAAAAAAAAAAACCAGCAAGGTTAGAACTTTTATTAAACACTAATCAGAGCTAGTAAGACAGGATTTCCTATTAGAACACTAAAGCTGCAAACTGGGACTTCACACATCTTGCCATTTCATTGCTACAGTCCGTATACTCAAACACTAATTAGCAAACCCCCATGGACAGAGATGCAAAACAGTGAGATGTGTCACACAGACTTTTTCTGGCAGACCATATGTAAAATATAGTCTCACCTTCAAACTGCGAGCGAAAAAATAAATTTGACTGACCATGATAGAACCACTTTTTATTTCCCTATCATTGTGCAAGATGAAGTCAAGGTATTAAATTCCACAGCTTGGACATGCTGCAAAGACAGGGGCTAGATGTCAGCCTTCCTCAGTTCCCCTGAAGACAGCTACTCTTAATATACAGCAAAACTGCTCAATGCAGGCCTACAACATGGATTTTCACAGGAAAAGCTAAAATGGCCATTTAAGGCAAGCTGTTATTTCAGTGGTACAAAGACTACCTAAAGAGTTATAACTGAACCTCCTCCTTTACTTCTTTCCTCTACCACAAGAAAGGTTTCTTCCTACCCAAAACACTCTTCCTTGAAGTTAAACTGAAAATTGAACCAGCCTTGTAAACAAATGCTCTTCTTTAATTGCACACACTGTCACCAGACTCACTTATTTTTTGCACAGAAAGCCAAGATAATTGTGGGCAGAAGGATGAAATATGATTAAATGCCCTATCAGAATCTTCACTATGCCTCCATTTGATATCACCAAGCAGTACGTATTTATACCATAAATCTGTAGCTGTCCCATCACTAACCCCCAAAAAGAAATTCAAGGCTACAGCTTCGCAATGGGTCATTTGAAGCTGTCATACTTTTATTTCATTTGCTCCCCTTCCTCCCACAGTCCAACCCTGTTTCCCGCACAGAGCGAGCACTGGTGACAGCCTGTTCTGGGAGCTATCCAAGCAGAAACATTTGTAGCAGCAGTAGCTAGTGCAGTGAGCAAACCCACCTCTTCCAGCAATCAGCTTTCAGTGAGGTGTTAGAGCTATGCTGATCAAAACATTCCTAGACAATGAAGTAAAGGCAAGCTGCTAATCTCTTTAAAGGACAGGGCTGCAGTTGTGTGTCAGGAGAACAAAGTCCACTGGACACTGTATTTGTGCAAAGACATTTAAGAGTTTCCTCCAGGAGTACCTTTTAGAAAAATCAGAATTGAACAGAAGACTGGCCTGTAGTTTTCAAAGTCTCACCGAATAGGTTAGGCTTGTATTTCACTGTCCCTGAGCCAGCTGCAGGACACTCCACTCTGGTGGCCCCTGAGCAATCTCCTCCTTTCACTGTACAAATGCCAGTGCTGTTTGTCCTGACTGTACTCCCACAACTCTTGGCAGTCACCCTTCCCTGGCTCTTTTAGAACGGACGGCCGATCTGCATCTGCCGCAGATTAGCAGTGCTGAGCTGATTTAAGACATAACACAACATACAAGTAAGTAGTACCCAGCTATGCAGTTGGAAATACACAGGTCCCTAAACTGGTCCTACTCGACAGCCTGGAAGAGACCAGCCAACTCAGAGCCTGCTCCTCACAGTCTGCATGGAGGATGCACTCACAATAACACTATTTTTTCTTCCAGTCCCTTGAACACTGGATTCCTCCAATGTGCTGTTCGGAGTTTATGAGTAGCAGCAGTAAGGAGGATAAAAAAAAATAAGCCATGCTATCAGTTCCCCTTTAATACAAAAATTCTCTTAAACTGGAGGAAGTGCCCATACAAAAGCTTGATTGCTCCCTACAGGTCTTACGCGTTACTTTGTCAGCCCCACTAATACCTTCCAAACAGAAAGGAATAGCACTAAAAGCAAAATTTGTATCTTTGTTCCCTGTAGTCCTCACTGTCAGATACAGCATTTCCCATAGCGAACCGGGCAAGATTTAGCTGCTATACACAATTTGCAATATGCTTAGCACAAAAGATCTATTTTTATTGTAACCTTTCCTGTCTCCTCCCATCTGCTAATAAAAACAAGCTAACACACTGGTAGATGAACCAGTCAAGAGCACTGACTATGCTTCGAAATACTACCAGCTCAGATTCAAATACGCAATGCAAGGCTTGGGAACGTTTATCAGTCCCTTCCACTGTTGAATTCTGCACAAAGGCAGCTGGCTCACAGCAGCTGCACTCTGAAATGGCTTTTTCCATTTCGGCAGCCAGAGCTGATCAGAAGAGTAGCTGTACCATTAGGTGTGACCCAACATACCAGACTAGCCACTGAACTGCAACACAATACCAAAATAAAGCTGAAAAACATCTGCAAATAAGCAATGAAGGATTCAAGTGTTTGGAACTGCACTGCCAGTCAAATATTCAGTGCTTGAAATGCTCACCTTAGATCAGCCTAAGTTTCTAACATCCTAACCTGCTTTTCAGACAACTCTAGGTATCTTTTTTTAAATTTAGATGGAAAATTGGGGTTTAATCCTAAGACTTCAAATAACTTCAGGCCAAAGGCAGCCAGGAAAAAGGGGTACATCATGTTTGGTTTAAAGGGTTTCTGAAACAAAACAGTCTTCCACATTTTCCTTCCCATTCTCATTACCCTTCTCAAAGGGGTAAACTGAGTCCAGATAAGCTGCTGACTTTGTCTTACTGTGCATCACAGACAGGGTTAACCACTACACTTGAAAGGGAGCAACAACCCCACACTATGTACAAATGTTTGCAGTGGTCATTTTCCTGACAAGATGGATCAATACATGTGGGGTGGGGGTGAGCAGAAATGAGAGACCAAAAAAACCACCCCCAAACCATACCCTGCTAGAATAATTAAGGTTGTAGTCTTCAACCATGAAGCACATACTGGTTCCTTATGTCAAGCTGTTAATTAAAATTTATTGGAGGATACATGACTAGTGACATTACACTGTCAAGGTCAAAGATCTTAGCCATCAGGAAGAAACAGGACTTGGTACACTTTACAAACTTTAGTATTACATCAGGATGTACTGGCAGGAATTACAGAACTGTTGACTTCTTAAAACCCTCCTCCTCCCCATGACACTAACCACCTGCTTAGCAAAGCATCATCAGCTCTGGGTTTAGATGGAAGCTCAGGGTTTTAAGATATATTAAATTCCTCATACAGATAGCAATGCAAGGCATGGCATAGACTGCATGCGTATAACCAGTCCCAACCTTGCATTTGAATTCTGCAACATTCACAAGCTTATGAGCTAGTAATTTCAAGTTAATACAGAAGACAATTTAAATGCCTTGGTTTTCAAATGAATGAAAGAGAAGTATTTTGATGATGAATAAAATGTAGGTATTAATTTGATTTCAGAGCAGAGTTGGGCACATGTCAATGAAGTCAAGCAGCCTACAGCATTTCTCAAATATAAACAATAATTCTGAACAGCTTCAGTAAAACCTGGGTAATTTTCTTTCTAAAGATGTTAAACTCATTAGGACACAGTGCACAATGAACTATTTACTTCACTGTCTTACAGATGAGAATTATGAGAAAGTATATCCAGTGGGGTGAGTCTCAGCTTGACATTTACCTGCCTACCACAGCAAAAGACTACAGAACATTTGCACCTCTGCTGTGGTTTATTGAAGATAAATCCATTTTCATTGCCTGCTAAATCAGTTTGTTCACCTACAAACCAGCTCCTATTTGCAGCTTGTATTATATAAAAATGCATCCATCTTCTTTCAACATTACTATCTTAATAGAATCTCAAATTACACCTGACTGATCTGATAAGGAGATCCCCATCCCTTTAAAAAGCAAGTCAAAGTTTACAAGTCTTCCAGAAAGCTCTGGCTTGAGAGCAGCACATTACTAAACCTTGTGTGAGAAATCAAGACTGATGCATCCAGTCACCATGAACTGTGTACAAGGAACATGCCTACTGACCATGTTTTCATACATCTGTCTCACCTAGGACAGGTCAAGCAACTGCATCTTTAAATTAACCATCAGTACAGACTGACACATTTTCTTACATAGAACCAGCAGATCTTAGTTCCCTTGTGACAGTTACAGCAGTAAAAACATATCCTCTGGGTATCAGTGAAAAGTAGTACACATACTGGAAAACTTTTTTCCTCCAAGTGCTCCAAAATTATTGCAAACATTACCAAAGTGTTAATGGAAGCATTCTTGGGATCTAATTTTATAACTGGCCTTGTATCTGGCAGCTGCTTGCCAATGATGTTTGCCTGTGTATGCTTTACAGTCAGTAGCCAAAAATATGCAGGCAACATCAGTTCTACAACTAATAACATCAGATAACTACAGCACTCATTCCTATGAGCCAAAACCAGAAATATAAGAATTTAATGTAGCAGAAGTTTCCACATTAACCTTAGTTTTAAAGGGGAGGATGTAGACAAATATATTCAGTTAAGGACTTTTTAAATAAGTCATTTTTATTTTATCCTGAAGTTGTTACTGTTAGGAAGACGATTCCCACTCCCCCCTGCTTAAGACATACTGACAGTGGAAACATCAAAGCAGTTTTCATGGTATACAAGCTATTTTAGGCCTGAGTGACTGAGCCATCTCCTTAACCAATTTTTGGTCTAACTTACCCCACAGCTATAAACACTCTTGCAAGAAGCAAACCTAATTCTACTACTTTTAGTCTTATGAAGACATGATCCAACTGAGTCACTTTAATATTCATTAGGAATAGCACTAAACTGATTAACAGGAATCCTAAAAGAAAGTATTTTTCTTCCTTCAAAGAGGGAAGCCTATAATCAGTTTATACCTGCCTTTTTTTTAATTAAGAGCCAAAAGTCCTAGTCTAGTTGTACAAGGTAGCTACAATTTGAGAGGGTGTGAAGGAGGGAGAAGTTACAGGTGACCTCTAAGAACTGATTTATAGATTGCCTGTCCAGAGATGACAAGGGTGGAACTTAGTGAAAGTAATGATCCAGGGTATTTGCATTCGGTTTCCAATATAGACAGTCTAGGTTCGGATTAAGGAGTGGGGTAATCCTTTTAACTTCAGATTTGCCTTGTAGGTCTCTATTTAGGAAACTTTTTTTATCTTCAAAGGGTAAAAGTTCAAGAATTTTTACTACCAGAAATCTCTTGTAAACTCCTAATTATTCCTTATCAAAATGAGAAAAGTCCCCTTCTCCCTTATCCTACCAGATGTTCCAAACATTTAAATTTGAGAATTTTCATCTGGCTTTTATTAAGCTCTGGGATAAAGTAATACTGTGTAGGTAATTTAGGAGGCACTTCATGTATCAGATGCTTGTGTAAGATTGGTAAGAAGTCCTGAAAGTACAGATGCAGTGTTGTGCATTAAGATTGCTGTAGGAATGACAACTGGGGTTTACAATGTTTTATGCTACGAACAGGAGACACCATTTCAAAGCAGGAACAGATCATATGCTTGAGTCTCACTCTGAAGACTTGCAATTTTTATAAAATTTAATTATTCTTGTACAGAGGTACCACACAGGATTAAATATG
The DNA here is from genome assembly GCA_033439905.1 of Ceryle rudis. Classification (NCBI taxonomy): domain Eukaryota; kingdom Metazoa; phylum Chordata; class Aves; order Coraciiformes; family Cerylidae; genus Ceryle; species Ceryle rudis. The sequence continues at coordinate 16,817 of JAAGNO010031165.1, forward strand.
TTTTTTTCTTAAATACATCCCATACCCACAAAACAAGTACTGAACAACATTCCCATATTCTCTAATACAACAGTTTTCCTTAAATATTTCCCCATGTTTTATCCTTAAAACATGCCCACACTGAAATCCAGCTTACTGATTCTAGATTGCAACACAACAACCCACTCAAACTTCAACTCATGACAGAGCTGCTCTGGTCATTCCCCTCGGGTGACATTTGCTTAGCATCCCTCAATCCAAACACTTCACTCCAGTGACAAACTCCATATCCTGTGTAATTCACCCAGCTTGAATTTATCCAAGCTGAAATACCCTAGACAACACGTTCTACTGATGCCTGCAGAGAGGTAGAAAATGCACTGCAAACAGCAATATGTTCTATTTTATATTTAGCTAATCAGATCACAGTAAGCTTCACTCTGAAACCAAAATATACAAGCCTGAAATTTCTCTTTAAAATCTGTTAATAAGGAGATCTGCAAGTCTAAAGTCTGTTTTTCCTATCAAGCATTAAGAAATTAAGAAACATGAACAGTATCTCCTTTACTGTCCTCAAAGATTAACAGGTTGCAACTTCCAAGTTTTAAATACCTTTAATATGTGCTGAAATAGGCAACAATCAATCTCAGGTAAACCAAAGAACCAAAGTGGAAGAGGAGCATTTGACAGCACACACATCTGCTAATGCCCACCACAAGTTACCTCTGCTTTCAGCCACTGCTTTTTGCTGCTTCATTTCCATTTCATTTTTTTTCCCCTTCAGCCAACCCAATTTACTGCAACATCAATTGTTCTGGCTTTTCAGTCTGTATCCTGCCTTAGAAGTTATCTAAAAATTCCTTAAAAGCAAAAGAGCCTTCCTACATTAGCTTTTTGGTTTGGTTTGGTTTTCCCCCCCTAAGAGTTCATTTCATGCCAAATCACAAAACAGTGTTATGGCTCTCTATTTTCAGTCATCTCGGCAATCTAAGACCTATTAAGAGCACAGTTTTGATTCACATACTCATTACCTACAGCAAACAGCATGCAAATATTTCTGTTCTTGGACTTTTAAGTTGATTACAACTGCTTAATGAAACTGAAGTGCAGGCATCTGGTTGTCTTGACTAGACTTAAACACTAGGTTAGCTGCATTAAAAGAGGATTTATTCTTAAAAATAATGCTTACTGAAGGAAGGACTCCAGTTACAAGGTCAGGAAACTCAGGGCTCCTCTTTGAATCCATGCAGCCTTAAGCACACATGGCAGAGGGGAGGGAAAGGGGCCACAAGAACATTTCAGCATGTCTGCAAGGCTCCATTCTACCACACTTCATTAGGGCTGGAGCACTACAGACTGTTCTGACACTACTGGACACTCACCTCTTTTACCCTCCCCTTCTTCCCACGGGGGACAGCAGGCCAGTGAAGAATCACACCTCCCAGCCAGCTTGCCAAATGATCTACTGTGACAACTCATTAAGTTTCTAGTGCAGTTGAGACTGCAAGTGTAATGAGACCCACATTTTGTTTTGCTCAGCCCAAGTACAAAATGCAACCCAGGACACAGGTAGCTTTAGTCTGTCACTGAAGAGCAACTTCAGTCACCAAAATGTGTCAGTCCATTGACTTGAAGTTTTCACTGACAGGTGGGATTATCTCTTTCAGGTGCAGGCCTTGAGTGCTGCTGAAACACAGTACTTGGAGCAACAACCACAGCATTTAGGCATTAACAGCTTGTGCAGTCAGTCAAAGGTCTTCAGAGGTACTGAGCTTTAAGTACCCTTTTTTATAACAGCCCATTAGAAGTCTCAATAAAGGAATGGTTAACATTGGTCTGAGAGCCAATACTCATAACTAGTAATAACAACTCACAACTAATACTAATAACTAATCTCTAAAACAATGAGTATCTGAAGGAGAATTCAGAATAATCCCATCAGGTTAAGAGTCACTAAAAAAAAGTTTACCTGGGCCTTGATCTGCACAATCATTTCAAGATGAACTTTCAAATTTTAGAACCCACCAGGAAAAGCCTCCCCAAAACCAAAGCTGGCAATACCATACAAAGGTTCTCCCATACCTTTGATGCACAGTACTTTATTCCTTAAGACATGCATTTTAGAGAGACTTGGGTGGCAAATACATATGGGTAGGACAGCTAGAGATGTCAAAAGGTACTTAGTAGCAGCTACCTACCACCGTAATTTCTTACAACTATCAGCAGTGACCTACATAGTTTTAATGCTAGCTAGAGCCTAAGGCTGTCAGTCACTAGGCAATGTAAAGACCACACCTTTTCAGAGTCCCACACTCTTCACTACTTAAAAGCATACTTATACTGTAGTAACTGAAATCTCACAGCACAGGATCTTGTCACTTCAGAGAAGCTGCAGTATTTGGATTCACAACACAATTATTTTGCCCTTTACCTACAGAAATATGCCCAAGTTGCAAGAGGCCTGTCAGCCTCTTTATATTTGAATATATCCTTTATATTCAAAACCATGGGCAAGCATACCAGCAGCTTCTACCAAAGATCTGCAAACAAAAAGTGATCTTCTCAAAGAGAGCAACACTTCCTGCACTGGGGATTTGCTTGTCCTGTATAAAAGTCTCCAGTCATTTCCAAGAGTTATAAGCAGCAGTTGTGCTCAAGCCAACAGAGAAACTATCAGATAATGTTTGAAAGTAATGGTTTAAGAGGGCTTTTCACTGGCATATATATACTGCAACACTAGCAATATATATCACTACTAGTAGGCAAGTACCAATATATCCTTCTTTACTAGCCAAGAGAGGAATTGATAATCTTAACATTTAAGATGATGTGCGGAACTACAAATCAGGTGTTACATATACAGCTTGAGAACACCAGAAATAATCTTCTCCACAAAATGTACATATCCGTCCTTTGGCAGCAATTTGCAGTTCAATATTAACAGAGTGGTGTGACAGTTTTAAGTTCATGAACTCATATTAAGTTCCTAAGAAGATTATCAACCCAATTACTCTTCCGTCTTAATTGTTTTGACCAACTAAACATCACCAACTTCTGCAAGTAACCTCAAAACCGTTACTAAGTCACTTCTGTTCAGCAGTGGACTTAACTGATATTTTCTGGTCACCAGCAAGTAATTCCAATTAGGATTTCATGCAGCATTCATTATGCTTGAGTATCTTCACAGCTGGGCAAAACACTAAGAGCAGTTTTATTATCACAGCTTAGAAAGTTACCACCTCATATTTGAAGGACACAGTTCAGTATCCACAGTACACACGCTCCTGCCTTCCTCAGGCATGAGCTAGTGTTTCTATCTAAGGTTTAGTTTACCAGCACCTAATAAACCTACACTGATTGGCAGCTTTCACCCTCATGCCCCTACTTCCACTGAGTAAGATGTCTGTAATAGAGATGGCAGTAGCCAGGATCAAACAGCATTTTCAGTCTTACCACATACAAAAGAAGCTGCCATCATGTCCGTTTAGAGATAACCTATGAGAACTTAAATACTATACCACATTTCGTTTAACACTAAAATTTCAACAACAAACTTCTGCCAGCCCTCAAGTTTCCTGCTCACTTTGTTCCGAGTGTCAAAAAGATACTTCATGGTCCTGAAGTCATTTCTCATGATCCCATACATCACAAGAAGTTGACAGCCGGCATTAGAGAAGTCTTCCCCGTGTAGAACCCAAAACATTAGTTTCCACTCTAATACAGCAACAATTTAGCAAACAATCCCTCTTTCAAACCATTAAGTAACCATAATCTAGTTTCTTTAGCTGCAACTATGTAGCCAGCCCTGCACATGGGTGTTAAACATTAATCACTGTGGTTTAAGAAACCAGAGTGATTAGTCATAATTGCACTGACACTAATGAAATACTTATGAATCTGAAAGTGGCTGCCTTTGCTTGTCTGTCAGAACAACTATGTATTTACATTAAGGCCTACCGACACTCCAAAAAGAACTTGTTTAAGCAACAAACATGTTAATGAGGTCTGACACAAGATGTTTCTTCAACTCACTTTTAATTAAGGCAAACTGACAAGGCAACAGCATTTATCAGCACCTTTAGGATGTTAAGATTTCTGGCCACTGGAGGGCACCTAAATTGTTGCCAGGACAATACAGAATTACTTGCTACAGTTGCTGCAGAGTTGGCAAACTTCTCCAATTTATACAAGTCTATTTAGCACAGTAAGTCAGCACAGAAATGCTAGTTCCAGCACATTTACTTACAGTGCACACTGTGCATTTGCCAACTCCAGTATGATCCAGCTAGCTCATACTAGCATTTTAAAAGCAGCAACATAGAATACTAGATTAACTCTTTCAACAGTTCATCTATGTAATAGAGCAAGTACTTCACTTCTGCAACACGAATCCAGCCATTGTATGTTGTTTCCTAAAGCAACCTGGAGCATTAAGTTTTTCTGTAATGAAAGCTGTAAAGCAACATCTGCACCCATGCCTCCCAAGGCAAGAAAACCATGGGACTTATTTGCTTTCACATGAAATCAACTGGAACAGGTTGATAAGGGAAGGTATGCATTTCACCCACTCACCTTAATTTGGCATTTCCATACAGAGAAAAATGCCAGAATAAGATTTCCGTTACTTCTCACCTTTGCACTTGAAGGTTCCCCGACAGCGCAGAAAACTTCTCTGGCTCCTTCATTCGCACAAAAGGCAACACAGGCCACACAACACCAGCATATAAAAACACAATCCTCTTGAGCTAAGGCCTTATGACAAACTACAGCAAGTTTTACCTTGGAACCACGTGCCAGAAATGGATATTAGAAGTTAACCACTATCAGGCTACCTTATATTGGCAAGTCTGACCAACTCCGTACATAAAGTAAAAGCGATCCCAAAACAAGTCTTCCAGTGCTTCACTAGAAAGTCAGTGACACTGCCCTGCCCATCATTTTATCTAAAGAAACAAGAGCAGTCGCATGCAATACAGACTGCCAAGGAGCCTGCAGAATTTTGCAGTCAATGGAGTGTCATTCCAAAGTCACCACACAATCCCCCAGCAAGGCAGGGGTTTCAGAGCTTGCAGATGGGTGCTGTGAGAACCCAAGAGCAAGTCCCAACTGCCTGTACAGTTCCTCACCAAGTTTTAACATGCTCAGTGAAGTATGACATTGAAGATAAGTAAGGTCAGTCCTGATTTTCCTGACACAGTATGCAGTCTACCAAAGTCATAGAACAAGTTCTGCTGCAAGCAACTGCATGATCACCACAAGCTCTTAACTACAAATTAACATGAGTGATTTCAATTACTGCTGGATTTGCACACTGGTCTGCCTACTAGACAGTATTTTTCAGAAGCATCCTTATCCAGGAGCTTCAGTCTGCACACACAGATGCCAGTTTCTAAGACTGAAGCTTACAATAGTCACATTTCCTGCCCATTCTTGCTACTTCCCCTGCTACCCCTCAAAAAAATGCAAATTTAATTTAGAAGGCTACTACTAGTAGCTTGTCTTTACATCTCATTTAACTTTAACAGGAGTACTGTGTTCTTAAGGGTTAAGCATGACTTTTTTTTTTTAGTGATATTAAGTCATAAAAGACCAGCATCCGGTATGTCTGAAGGGTAAACAGGTTTCATGGCTGAGATTTGATAAACCAGTTACTGACACACCACACAGTCACAGCTAAACGCTAGTGTTCGCAGCGGACCATGTATCAAGCAAGAAGCCCAGCCTATTTATTGCTTAGTAAAAAAAAAAATAAGCTTGGTTTACTAGGGCTGTAACAGCATTTGAAAAACGAACTTTTACAATCAAGCTTTAATTTGTATTAAAGCCTTGCTTTTAGAAGCTATTGTGCACTGAATTGTCCTTTCCATCAACATGTTTTTTACTTTTCTCCCCCAGACCCTTTGACACAATCGGCTACACAAACCACCGGGAACATTCCCATGCATATCAGTTTATACCTGAACAGAAAATATCTGAACTAATAGCCAAGCAAATATGACATCTCTTTAGACTAATCCCAGAAGGGCAAGATACTCGAGACGATTTTTACACCGAATGGCTGAATTTTTAGAGAGCCTTGTCTGAACACCAGCAGACTCACTTTCAACAGTTCCATCAATTAGGCAATGGACACAGTAGCCACGTACCTGCAGCTGTCAGCACTTTTAATTAAAAAGTGCAAGATTCACGTTAAATTCCGGGGCTGTCGATTACTGAAATACTCACTATAACTGGGCCAAATAAACACCAGAGAAAGTTTTGCCCTTTGCACTGTTTTAAACTCCTTTTTGTCATTCAGAAGCAGAATCAGAATGGGCGAGTTGCTTTTTGGCGTGTCTGAACTCACTATCAAGAAAACCCCGATACTCTTTCAGGTAGTTCTCGTATTGGCTAGCCTCAGTACATAAAGATCCTGTTTTACCAAAACCCCTCCTTGATTTCCGTCCATCGACCTCAGCATACCAGCCCAGCCTCCTTCCATTCACTACTTGCATACTTTGGGGGATGGGAGAACCACAGATGTCTGGAATATACAGAGTGTCAGAACAATGGCTGCTCCATGAGAAAGAGATCAAGAGGTAGCTGATTACAAAGATCAACACTGCTATACCTAAAGTCACAAGTTGACCATAAGTACCTTTAAAGCCCGTCCTTTCTTCCCAGAAGGTATAATCTTCAGTAGAAGTTTTTGGAAGGAGATTCAAAAAGAAGCAGCCCATCGTCCTAAAACGTTGTAGTTTTAGCTAGGGATAAATTTAAGGTTTTGCAAGATTTAAGAAACCCGTGTTCCAGGAGCAGTTCACCATGCACAAGAGATATGAACTCAATTTTTCAGAAAAAAAAAAGCCTCAACATCTAGAGTTCCCTGTTCCATGGGAAATCAGAAACAAGCGTCCTATATCCAACTGTGAGTATCAGCAAGTTGTTTCACACCCCTCAGTAGCTGGGGGGGGGGTTGCAGCCGCCACCGTCGTCCCCCAGTTCGCCCCTAGAAAGCCGGAGGCAAGCCCCCCCAGTGCCCCAGTCCTAAGTCACTCGCTACAACAGTCCGGTAGCGTGGGCGTGAAATAAAACTTAAATTTGATTTCTCCCCCAGATCTAGGGAGCTTCATTTCGGTGACATCCAGAAGCAGCATAACCTCTCCAGCAAATACGCATGTAGCTAAGACTAAAAACCCACAAGGCAACAGATTAGTTATCTCCCACTGACTGCGGTGACCGTGATTAGTTAATTATATTCGGTGCAAACAAACTCGTCCCCTGCTCTCTTCCCTCTCCTATCACGAACGGTGGTCTGCAGCCCACCGGAGACTCACTGCCTCCCCCCGCCCGTAAAGAAAAAGGGGAGGGGGAGGGAAGAAAAAAAAAAAAAAAAAAAAAAAAAAAAAAAAAAAAAAAAGGAAAAAAAGGCACTGAAGTACTCGGGCCTCGGCTGCCAAGGTAGCCGGGAGCAGAGACCCACCGAGAGCTGGGTGGGCGGCGGAGTCTCGCCTTGTGCAGAT
>JAAGNO010031166.1:0-11845 GCA_033439905.1 Ceryle rudis
AGTACTGCCCCAACAATACACTCAGAATGCTTTCTTTCCGTCTCTCAAAGTCTACTGTCAATACCAAACAGAATTTACCTTGTATTATACATAAATTGGTCAACATTCATTGATAAATTATATACCATTTATAAATTTACATCTAGTTTTATAAATCCCAGTTGTATGTAAAAAATTATTTCAAGTTTTGTATACATAGTGAAACTTCATGCTATTTCATCTTAACTTTATAGTCTACTTTTAGATGTTCATTAAAAGACTTGGTAACACTTCTGCTATATGTGATGGAGATCATTGTGAAAGTCCTTCTGCTCTTTCTTAAAAAAAAAAAGAGATGAAAATGTTTTCCCACAGCAGACATTGCTAAATTATGATGTATGTATATGTATAGTTCAAAGTTCTCCTTTCAGCAGCATTTCTTTGTAAATAAAAGGACCCAGTTGTTACATCACTTAGCAATATGTCATCCCACAGGTGCTTATGTCTCCTCCATTCTTACTTTTGGAGTATTCATTTTTATATAATGTGCTGTAAGACAAAATATCTTGCTTCCTATTCAGAGTGTAATGCGTGGGTTTTTACAAGATTCAGGCTGACTCCTTTTGGAACATTTCTGAGATATTTTGTAGTAGAACCTGGTAAGAGCAGTCTGTCTTAAATGTTGTTCCACAGGTGAATATTACCAACATATATTAAAACCCTAGTAGGAGCAACAGGTCTTGACAAGAAAAATAAAAATAATGGAAAATAAATTCTATTCATTTGATGGCAGTTGAATTCAGTTCCAAAAGTTTCACATTTCATGTAATCATAATAATGTAATATGTAAGCCTATTCTTTTTCTTTCCTTTTTTTTCCTTTTTTTTTTTTTGAAACAGGTTTTTTTTTTAAAAAAAAACAAAAACAATCCAAAAGTACTTAGATCTATAAAGCAAGTATTATCTTGTTTCCTAAATTTGCAGAGAATCTACTTTCTTTTTTCCTTGTTTCTTGGGTCCTGCTACTGGCACTGAGTTCATATTAGACATGAACGCAAAATAGTATGCAGGGGTTCCAAATTGTATTCTGCAGATCATGCATCCCTAAAATTTTACTGGCAACTTGAAATTTTGGGCCCTCAGCTTGTAGAATCCGTCGAATTGCTGGTTCATGGTACAACAGCAAGGGTGAGGTGTGGCCGTAGCCTCTCGTCATCCTTTGAAATATCAGTTGGTATAAGCATCAGTCTCAATGACAGTAAGCAAAGGCATATTTTCTCTTTTGCAGCACTTTAAAGTCAATAGGATAAGATCTCTTCTACTCTAAGAAATGCAGAGTGGGCAGTGTTATGAAATTCTGGGGAAATTACATTAGTAATGTAAACTAATAGCACTGAAAGTTATATTTTAGAGGCTTCTTTTAGCTAATTTAAGAACAGTTAATTAATAAGTATAATCAAACCTATTCACTTGAACCATTATATTGTTTAAAAATATTTCCAGTTTATCTTAAAAGTTCACTCAATAACCCTATTTAATGGACCCTACAAATTGAATTCTTGTTGGTTACTCCACAAAAGTTTTAGGAATCACAAATTTACTTTCAATCGGAAAACTAGCTTGTTCTTGGCAAACATACTGCAAGTGACTGAACATAATCAAAAGATGGTGATTAGTTAATTTATCTCTCTGAATTTTATGTCCCCTGTGCAATCACATTCAAAATCTTGATTGTGACTGACATATGTCTTATAAAAGTTGATTTTCAGGAAAGTTTTTTCTTTTCATACCACCTGAAATTGTCATTCTTCAACACCACTCAATTTCACACAAACCTATATCTGAGTGAAGAAAAACAGAAGAAATGGAAGTAACAAAAATATGCGTATAAAGGTATTTCCATTTGTCACAAACACTTGACCACAGTTGTTACTGTTGGAATGAATACATGAATACAGAGTACTTCATGCAATGAAACACTCAGTGTTCTAACCTGCTTTTGATACATCCATCTACAGCAATTAGGAATTTTTTGGATGCTTTTAGATAACTATCTCATATCCTCTAATCAAAACTTCTATTTGAATCCTTTCACATAGATGCACATGATGAAACACAGCTTCATATCCTGATTTCTACCATGTAATTCACAAGGAAGCTTTATAAACTTATCTGGAAAATACTTATGAATTTTATGGTATTATGGTTCAGTGTAATTTTTTTTTTTCCAAGTGACATTTAGAGCATTTACATAAGCACCACTTTCACTTTTACTGATAAAGATAATCCTATATTTTGTGGTCCTTCATAGATTATACAGATATATATAGTGCAAACTACATTACAATCACATGCTACTTTACAAAATAATTTGAATTAACATTTTCTTATTTAGAGCTCTGAGTGTTTTGTTCCACGGTTTACATTTATATTGTTATTCAGCCCAGGCTGATATGGGCTATAACACTATAATCAAGAATAAATTGTCTAACTTTCCTACTTTATTCAGTTGTGTCAATTTAAGCCTTTAAACAGTCATGATTAATATGTTCACTTTAATTATAATTCTGTGTGTGCTTTGTCTCTTTGTTGGATTCCTCTGGGCTAGAACCACGAGTTTGTGGATGAGCAAGTCTATGAAGAGAGCTGTATGGAGGTTTCAACAGTCAATAGACCACCCAGCCACAGCCCCTCTCTCTCATCTCAACAAGGTGTTACCAGCACTTGCTGCTCACGAAGACATAAAAAGACTTACCGCATCCCAAACACAACCATCACTGGCAGCCGTCCGGGCAGCGTACAAGAGCTCAGCACCATCCAGATCAGATGTGTGGAGAGGACACCTCTGTCTAACAGGTACTTCACATGCATCAGCACACCAAGAGCTGAAGCCCCTTTCTTAGAGAAGATATGGAGAGGTGTTGTGACCTCCATAGGCTGTGAAGCTAAAGATGAAAGTCAAACGGCCATCCAAAAATTGACAATAGTACTGAAACATCCTACACTTAGTTTGCTCCAAGCTTAATCTAAGCGAACAATCTCTCTACATCCATTTCTGCCCTCTCATGCCCTCCCCACAAACTGCTATGTATTATTTGCAGCAAATAGCATCCAGGGAACCCAAATTAAATAGACCATCAAATATGGTATGGCATGGACCAACACATAAACAGAAAATATTAGCATTGAAAAATGTGCAATTCAGATATATGAGGTGAGCAAGTGGAAAGAGAAAGAAAGGTCTGTCCCTGCTTTTTCTACTGGTTTGATTCAGAAGCACAGGAAAAAATGAGATTTTCTTGCATTTCCACAGAGCAGAGAAATAAAACTGATTCCCAGAGTCTTCAGTGTAATAATCACAAGACTCTTGTAAATAAAAAAATACAAAATGGATTTTAAAAAAGTGTATTTTCTAGTTTGAGGAGTTATTACAAAAGTGAGGAAAGTGCATTTTAAGAGTCTGTAATTTACTGAACATCTCTGTACTCTCACAAGTAAACCATTTGGCTTTCAGGTATATCCAACCACCACTTCTGAAAACACAAGAAAGGGCTCGGGGGACACAGAAGTGTTTCCTATTGAAATCAAACGTGCCACCGTTTAAAAAAGAAGCATTTTTAGCACTAGTTGCTATAGAGATTGTTTTGTTAAGTTACATACTGAGTAGCTTGCTTTGTAGTTACTAGGTTTGGATTTCACTTCAATGAACTATCCAGCAGCTTATAGCTACTGAAGTTTTTCAGCTGTTGTACAATGAGGTCTCCTGGCCAAGACAAAATTCCAGTGTCTCAGCTTTTAAGCAAACATTCTGCCTGGATCTATCCTTCCTCTGCTAGAGGACTGCACCACACTTCCAGTCACAGAGTATGTAAAAACATAAAGCACCGGCTTTGTGCTAAAAACCCACAAGCACAAAATGCCAGTCCCACCTCAAAATGGTCTGAAGTTTATAAGTTTCTTGTGATAATGAGGCACATTGACCTTTATTATAGCATATATCACTGTGTCTTACTCTTGAGGATGCATAATATACAAAATGGTCTTAAATAAGCATGGCATGGAGGAATCAGTAGGAGACTGGGACTACCCCTTAGTTTCCACTCTCCTACATAGCAAGTCATTATGCTATGCAAAGTTTGCTCCCTAGCTCAGATGCTTCCCTTGCTCAGAAACACTTAGGTGATGAGCCCAGAAACTTTTAGAAGTGCTGAAATAGTGGGAAGGAAGGGAGAAAGGGGGCCTGTCCATGGTCATAGCCATGGACCACCTCCTGACAGGGTGCAGGGGGGTAGGGTGGTGGTGCTTTGCACCTCTAAGCTCTCTAGCGGGGCAGGATAGAGAGAGACTTCTGGCTGAGGGAGTGGAATCAAGCACAGGAGAGGTTTGCAGTAACATGGACTTTCTTTCTTCATGGATTTTTGTTTCTTCCTCCAGCCGTTCCAGCTTAAATGCCAAAGTGGAAGAGTGCGTTAAACTAAACTGTGAGCAGCCTTACGTCACTACAGCAATAATTAGCATCCCAACACCTCCTGTCACCACACCTGAAGGAGATGATAGGCCAGAGTCTCCTGAGTATTCGGGAGGAAACATTGTCAGAGTATCTGCTTTATAAAATAAGGAATTATTTATAAATTAGCATAAAGAACACTTGCAAGCTGAGCTCAAGCAGTGAGATATGAGTTGCGAGGAATAAGAGAGAGCTGACAAAGACTACGCCCCTTGACGTGTGCGCCAGCAGCCGCAGAGCAAGAGGTTCAGGAGAAACAAAACACTTTGTGAGTTTCAGTGTTGTAGCGTGTGAACCAAAAGGAGTTTCTTACCCTTTCTCCGAACAGACACACAGTGGAATCTTCTGTGACCATCCTGACTTATTATATGAGCACAATGAAATGTCCCCATTGATGCTTCTTCTTATCATGAGAGCTCTTTTTAGAAAAAAACAAACAAACACAAAACAAAAAATAAAAACAAACCTGTGTTCCTGCTGAATGCAAAACAATGAGAAACATTTTGATAATGTGTCTTCTTTTTTTTTCTTTTTTTTTTTTTTTCCTGTTAAATAACCACAAACTTGTTGAGGAACTATCAAAAAATGAAAGAAAAAAATGCTCATATGAAATACGTTTGTACTGACTGAAAGAACTACAACCATAATGCATGCTGAAATTATTTGGAGCTGTGATCTCGGTTTACTTTTGTTGTTTTTCAGATTAGGCATGATAAAATATTACTGTAGAAAGGGGCATTTCCGTGCACTTACAAGCAACTGATTGTTAATGTTCCATGGTAGTTGTACAAATAACTTCCCTTTGAAAAATGCAGTATTTCTTATTCAAACACTCATTAGTGAACTAAAGGTGTTCAGTTAGTTCAATATTTACTATTGTTTTATCTTGCTTCCTAGGTACTGTTACAACTGCAATAAGTCATTGTACACCTGTTGTATCAGGAATCAGGATTTTTTTTTTTTTTTTTTAAGGTATTTTACCCAACTTCATTTACATTATAAACTTACCATGGTAAACTTTTAAATAATCTTACAGCCAAACCATGCATCACAAATGCGATACTCAGTCATTGTTCTTTTCGTCCGCTGTCCTCTATTTCTGAGTTTGTTGCCCACTCCAACATTACCGTACCATTGGAGATTTTAAGGCTACTGACGAATCAACTGATGAATCCTTTCTTTCATAGATATCTTGTCTACTTCTGTGTTTTCAGAACAAACCTCTCATCCCAGTGTACTGCTACAGGATCAATCCTATTTCAATTAAAATTGCCACAAATGTGTTTTTGGGGATCAGCTAACATTTATCTCTAAACCTTCCTTGTTGACATTCTGCAGCATCTGGCATATTAGCTACCCTGGAAGACACTGAAAGACATTCAGTAAAAATGATGGCTAAATTCTTTTTGTAATTATCTGTAAACTTGCACTCTAAAAGTTGTTTGAGAATTTATATTGTGTGAAGATACTTAATTACCTAAGAACACTGATAGAAAATGGATTGAGTCCCAAAGCTATAAAAATGTAATTGATTTCAATTGGAATCTGCCTACACAGGCAGGACAAGAAGCTGATATGAAGGCTTGACTACTTAAGGCTTTTTTTTGCTTAATTTTTAAAAGACTTTGATGTTATCAGAAACCTTTCTGATAAAAAAGTGTAACTTTTCTTCGTAAGAGTGCATTAGACGTATCACGATGCTTCCTATATACATGACATACCATACATCGTACAAATCAAATATACACAAAATATGTGCATATCAATACATACATATATACATCAAAAACACGGGATCAGAAATAATTGCATGTCTGCAAAATAAAATATGCATATAAATCAAAAGCCTCAGTGCATTAGATGCCATTACAATAAATGATTAACACAGTTATTTAATAGTTTGAGTAGTGTATGTTTCAGTACAGTATTTGCTAGCATTCTCCTGACCTGAAAGCTTACATTAAGAGACAACACCCACTAAGAACTGAAACTTGCTGATGATACACTTTTTACTCCACACAAATACTGGTCATCTTCTCTACCTGTCAACAGAGATTGAAGAGTAGATGATGGACTATCATACTAGAGTATATACACCAAAATACAACATCACATATAGGAATTAAAACTTCAATTAAAAGGAGTATATCATGTCATGCATTAGTCTTTCCTTATAGTTTTGCCTATGTGGAAGCTTGGTTAATTTGCAGTTAAATGCCATTTTTTTTTCTGCAAATCAGAATAGCTTGCTCGTTCTAAACTGAGCTTCTACATTTCTTTCAGTGGTTAACAGAGGGCAGAAGCACAGGCTGTGCCAGAGAAGAGCTGCCTTCTGAGGAACACTGCAACCTCACGTTGCTCTCATCTCTCTGACCCCGTTGGAAAACTGTAGTAGATCTGCTGAAGCTGGCAGATTACAATAGTTTTAATGGGGTTCAAAAGAGGCAGAATACACCCAGAGTTTTCACTTGCATCCTACTTCTACCCATGGTTACTCATACAAAAAATGGCTTTGTCCCCACATTTTGCCATGCAGTTGTTGATACAAAAACTGCCTTTAGTAATCTACACCAACAACTTCTTTATGCCACATTGTACTTCTTGACTAGTTATTAACAGGTAATTAATACAGAAAGGCAGTTACCAAACCCACATTGGGACAGACTACATCTAACCCGGGAAACCTACTGACTCCATCAGGTCATGTGTCTTTTAAAATCTCTTTATTCTCCTTTTCATATGGACTAAAAAGAATGCACTACAGCAATACACCTGCATAACAGCTACACCCCTGAAGCAACTTGTAGTTTAATTTTTAAAATGCAGCTTGAGGAATAATTTAGTATGATTTTGAAGAATTCCTGTCCTGTCTCCTATTTTCATTGTCACATGCAAAATCATTTATCCTGAATTTGGGAAATACACATTCTTTTGGTGTTTTAGGTGATTTAAATGCTGTTTTGGTAGTGAATGACTGTTGATGACTGTGTAAAATGCATCTGTACTGTACATGAAATGTAATTATTTCTGTGTATCATACAAAGAAACTGAGGTTGTTGTTTTGACAATTTTGTTTGACAGTCATATATCGTATTTCAGAAGACAGCATAATACATGCGTTATGCTGAATAAATAGACATTTGCGGAATATTTAAATAAAACATCTGCATGCTTGAATGGGTCAACCTGGTTTTGCAATAACTTATTCATGGAACTTTTTGTTTCCTTAGTAAGATTGAAGGATCACTAAATCTGAGGGCAATGGATGTCCCCAACACTAATTCTAGGCAAGCCACGAATACCATTCCAGAGCCACCAAGACCAGGATGCTGCAGCTCTGTAAAACAGAGCTGCCCTTCTCCTGCATGAGTGGCTGTCACCCTTCCCTTCCCAGCCTGCAGCAGCAGCAGGGAAAACTGGGGCATTAAGTTATTTCCAGCAATATAAACTTCACCTCTCTGTCTACTTTAAAAAAAAAAAAAAAAGTATTTGCTGTTTTCTGTTTATCCAGACACTGACTGCTCTGCTGAACCTCCCAGGCTATGGAGCCTCCTCAAACCTGCTATCAAATTCCCTTGATCAAATATGAGTGCAGAGATGAGACCACGCCCCTTGTGTAGCATAACTGGGGGTAACAACACACCATGTTTCACTTATAAAGGGTGACAGGCAGTGTAGATGATGCTGATCCTGATCTATCAGCTGTGTGTACCGTAGCAATGGCACGTGTGACGGCCACCTCTGCCAGGAGCCCACTGCTCTACAGAGAGGGGAAGAAGTAATACCTTGCTTGTGGACCACCGTAAACCATTTTTAAGGAGAATGACTGTCCTCCCATAAACTGGCTACCAGAGACAAACAGAAAGCATATACTTTGAGGTTTTGGATATACTCAATGTGGAAACACACAGCTGAGAGAAGGCTTTTGCAGCAAAGGTTGCATGATGCCACCTCAGCTGCTCCAGTATGGCTTTCAGAGGGGAAACTGGTCTAGGGGAGGATAAACGAGTGAAATCACAGGATCATTGAGTTTTGGGCAGGGAGGGTGCTGAGGAGGTCGTACGCTTGCTCTCCTGCATCTGGGGCCCACCAGGACTTTATTTTCCCATAGACCATCAAAACATCTGAAGATTATCAGATGTCCTAGAATAGCAGTCAGCTGATGGGACATGTAAATGTGCAGATAAAAGAGCAGTAAGGAATGCACAAAATACTTAGATTGATAAAAGTCTGTAAGATACCTGGGCATCTTCGTTTCTCACCTACCTGCATTATGTATTTATATACTTTTAAGGCACCCATTTTCACAGTATCTATGCACAAGAAACAAATGAGGGTGGGAGAGCACTGAATAAAAAGCAAGTAGATGCCTAAGAATTCTGAAGCATTTAGGACATCACAGGGTCTTTTTAAAGAAATTTAGTAAAACACACACGAGGTTTAGATACATTATCACTTCACTAATAGCAATTCACATGAATTAAACATAATGCTTGCGGTGTGTTGACCCTGGCTGGACACCAGTTGCCCACTAAAGCCACTCTATCACTCCCTATCCACAGCTGGAAAGGGAAAACAAATTATAACAAAAGGCTTGTAGGTTAAGATAAGGACAATGAGCGATAACTCAGCAACTACTGTCACAGAACATACTCAACTTGGGGAAAAATTATTCTTATTCAGTTTATTACCAATCAAATCAGAGTAGGATGATAATAAATAAAACCGAATCATAAAACACCTTCCCCCCACTCCTCCTTTCTTCCCAAACTCAGTTTCACTCCTGATTTTCCCTACTTCCTCTCCCCCAGCAGCACCGGGGAACAGGTAATGGGGGTTCCAGTTCCTCCCCTGTTGTTTCTGCCACTCCCTCCTCCTCGGGGGGAGGACTCCTCACGCTCTTTCTCTACTGCAGTGTGGGGTCCCTCCCACAGAACACAGTCCTCCACAAACTTCTCCCATGTAAGCCCTTCCCATGGGCTACAGTTCTGCTGTACAGAACTGCTCTAGTGTGGGTCCCTTCTAGGATCACAAGACCTGCCAGCAAACCTGCTCCAGCGTGGACTTCTCTCTCCATGGATCCACAGGTCCTGCCAGGACCCTGCTCCAGTGTGGGCTTTCCACAGTGCCACAGCCTCCTTCAGGCACATTCACCTCTGTAACATGGGGTCCTCCATAGACTGCAGGTAGATATCTGCTCCACTGCTAACCTCTGTGCGCCTCCAGGGGGACAGCCTCGTTCACCATGGTCTTCACCATGGGCTGCAGGGGAATTTCTCCTCCAGTGCTTGGAGCAGCTCCTCCTCCTCCTCTTCACTGCCCTTGGTGTCTGCACAATTGTTTCTCTCACATATTGTTACTCCTCTCTTTGACAACGGCTTCCATGGTGCAGAATTTTTTCCCCCCCTTCTTAAATATGTTATCCCAGATATGATGTTATCACCATTGCTGATGGGCTTGGCCTGGGCTAGCAGTGGGTTCATCTTGGAGCTGGCTGGTGTTGGCTCTGTTGGACATGGGGGAAGCTTCTAGCTGCTTCTAGCAAAAGCCATCCCTGTAGCCCCCTAACTCCCAAGCCTTTGCCACAGAAACCCAACACAGTGCTTTTGTGGTAAAAAATTCAGTTTGAAAATCTCTTCCTACTTTGTATTTATTGGTCACTGTGACCAACTGCCTCTCCTTTTACTATTTATTCTTTACATATTCCCTTCCATTTATGGATTGCTTTCTCAAAATGAACTGCTATAAAGAACAGAAACGTATAGTTAAATTTCCTTCAGAAATCCTTGTCATACAACCTGCTGGCAGATGAATCAATACCTTGTCTGAAGACCAGGAAGAGTGAATTTTGCCTGCTAAAAGGATTCCCATACTCCCCAGTCATGACTGTGTGGTGCAAGCTTCACTCAGCTCCACAGCTACAGGCACGGTCTCACAGACTCGGTATGATTCACTGGGTCAACAGAAACAGGGGGGCAGGCAGGGGGTGACCCCTTTTCTAACACAGTTTCTCTCCTCAACACCAAGTAGTCTGTGAAAAACATTAAGGAGCAACTCCATAGTTTTTTGTTGCAACAAGAAGGATCTGGTTCATTACAGTTTATACTGCAGAGAAGAAAGAACATGCCACTCTTCTCCAGGTAGTCCGCAAAACTGAGAGAAAGAGGAAATAAAAGGATGAAGTAGTTTTCACTGCTGCAAGTATCTCTAAATGTTCCCCTCCTGCCAAGAAGCCTCTCTCCTACATATATCCTAAAGCTCTACAGTAAAAGAACAGCCTCATAACAGCCTAGTCAATCAATTTTAAGGTCCTTTGAACAAGCCCTAGAAAAAACAGACACCTCATAGCTTGAGCAGTGACAGAGAAAAGTTTGAAAGTGTTCCCATTTACAGCCGAGACCTTTTTTGGCAAATGTGGCTAGATACTCAAAATGGAAGGATTCTTTCCCAGAATACTTATCAGTAGGCCTTACTAGGGAAGGGAACAATGTTTTCATTCTTGACATGTGGGTCTTTCTCCTGATTAGCATACCGAACAAAGACTGGCTGAGGATTTGGGTCGCCAAACCCAAGTGAGGTTAGCCTGACTGCAGATGTTCACTGTTGTGCAGGTCCACAAATGCTGGTCTGGGAGTTTAGTCCTGTATCAAAGGAGCTGTACCCCAAACAATACCTCTGGTTTTAAATTAACCTGACTACACCTAACAGTAGTGCTTCCTCACTGCTGGGAAGCCTAAAACCAAATGACCTGGGCTGTCAGTACTCCTAATTCTAGCTGTGGACTTCTCCAGCGCAACTCCCTAGTCCAGCTTGCCATATTTATTCCTTCCTCAGGTCTAACTGAGACAGGAGATGATAGATAAGCAGGCAACCCTCCCTGGTAGGCTGGGAGTTCACCTATGGGAGGACTCAGGATAGCTGAAGCATGTCTAAGGGAGTTTCCACAGACACTCCTGGGGTAAAACTTTAAGCATCAGGATTTCCCGGACAAAGAGCAAGACTTCTTCCTGACATTTTTTACAGTACTCATGGTGAAGTTCCCTACATAGAGCTATAATCCATGGCTGAACACAGCTGTGTACATATATTCCATGCAATCCAAGATAAAAAGGTTCCACAACATGTGGTTTGGCTTTTTTTTTTTTTTAATTGGGTGGGGGGGAAGCCAAACACAAGGGCTCAATCCACTGTGCATCATCACAGATCTCTGTGACACTCCATACTCTAGAGCTGGTTGTCAAAGAGTTACGGTTGGACCAGCCACAGGATGAATGACAGATGCACCCGGTTAACCCCTCTCCCTTCCCAAACAGGAAGAGAAAGGGAATAAGGGAGAGCTATGGATTGGAAAAAAAACCCT
>JAAGNO010031168.1:0-16141 GCA_033439905.1 Ceryle rudis
AAAAAAAAACCCAAATCCTAAAACAAAAAACCCCCAAACAATCACCCCCCCCCCCCCCCCCCCCTTTTATTTATTCAACAAAATCCCTACAGGCTTAAATCCCCCCCCCAAATCACAACCTCCAACCTACTGCTTCCCCTTAAAATGTGCATTTTAATGCTGTTTGCAGCATAGGAAATAAGGATTTGGTTAATTTATGAAAACCTGAGCAGCCAGTTCTGAAGATGGCAGAGTACGGAGGTTTTCCTGCCCAGTTAATCCCAAAGGCAGCGGGCAGCGGAGCTCATCCCACATGCGCTATCTGCGTGCGTTAGGAAATACCACAAAACCTGAACATCCTGCCATGAAACCGGCCCCTCTGCCTTCCAGTGGTTATTTCTTCCCCCCCCGCCCCCCCAGCAGTCCAGAAGAGGATGGTTCATCTGGAGCCCATCAATATTCCATCCTGCAGTTTCGGTGAGCGGATCACGCCGCATATTAGGGAGGCGTGCGCTTGCGTGCGTGGGCTCACGCACAGACACGCCGCACGGCCGCTTGCGGCTCTGGCCTTTGCAGCAGCAGGATGAACTCTGGAGCTTTGGAAATAAATCCTCCGCTCGGCCCATGGCAGCGTTTGGCCTGCTGACATTGTCTGCTCGGCTGAACTGCAGACTTTCTTTCCCTTGTTGGCTCAGCCGTGAGTTGGCAGCAGGGTATATGTACCGTTGTGGTTTTAGAGCTCAGCTCTGACGTAAGCAGAACATTTCTTAGTTTCACTGCTCTTTCTGCTGCTTGGTTCCTAGGAAGCAAGGTGGGATACCTTGGGGAAGTGAACCCACAACACTTCAAGTGGTTTTATTTAGCAGCCTTCTTGCTGCTTCCTGGTGTACGCCCTGAGATCTGTTTTCCAGGGAGCTGGAGAGAAAGGGGAGGGGAAACTCCCAGTCCCTGCTAATTATTTTTGGTGAGAGTGACAGGAATGGCAGGGACTCGTCTTTCCCAACATCAGAGGCTGAGGGGTGTCGTGGACCGGCCGCTCGACGAGCTCTGCTGTGTGATGTAACCTTGTATTGAGTAACTTGGCTATTTTTATGCTCTTACTACATCTTAAATTAGCAGCATCGGTATTGCTAAGGGCTAATCTCTCGTATTAATGGATGCCTGAATTAATAACGTGTCTATTTACTACAGGACTGCTGCTTATTTCATGTCTAATAGGAAAAGTGGGGTCTCTTCAGACTGCTGAGTTCGCATAATAGCTCAGCTGACAAACTGGTGCTTGTTGGGGATGCTAAAAGAGCCTGGGAGGGTGATGTGAAACATGTATTTCCCTACGAGTCTAATTAGGGCCGTGGGAGGAGAGAGCGGTGGTGTTGCAGATACAGCCTCCCACTGGCTTACACACAAAACTGAAAGTATGACTCTTTCCCCCGCCTTCTGCGTCTCTCAAAGGAAAGGCCACGGTTTCCTAATGAGTACGTGGTGAGCAGTCCTGTCCGGGGCACACTGTGATGAGTAAGTTGAATAGTGCACGGTGAGTAATCTCTCCTCATGACTCACAAAATATTTTCTGATGTTGACCTCTGTTTTTGAGCGCCCTGCTTAATCAGAGCTGAAGGGAGTTTATTCTTTTCTACGCCACTTAACTTCCTGACTCCCACGTACCTGCCCCATTTTTTGCTTGCGTTACGTTGTCAGAGACCGATGATACAGCCTTAAAAATTCCGACTTCGCCGTCGGGTGATATACACGTTTGGATAAAGGCTGTTGTGCGCTCAGATGCGTGAGGAGGCAGTTAATGGATCTAGGTGGTCTTAAAATAGGCTAATGCTAGTAGGGGGTGGCGTTTGTAGTCATACTTCAAGTATTGATACGCACGGCTTGGTGCTTACTACTTGTAAGCAGCTCTGATGGATACAAAGGGTGAAGTCTCGTGGCTCCAAGACTTCCAGGTGCTTTGGTTTATTCCAGAGAATTGTCCTCAAATTGGTTCATTCTCTCAGAATCTTTCACCACAGTTCGATCTGAATATTGACTAAGTTTACACAAGGAGATATTTCCTGCCATGATAAATTCAGCCTAATCTGTGAGGTGTCTGAGGCTGTACTTTGAACTCCTCTTGACAGCAGTTCCTGCTTAAGGACTCCCAGCCTACTGGGCGTGGGGGAAAGGTGTGCCGAGTACGTTGTTGGCTTTTTTTTTTTTTCCTTCTTATAAAAAATCTGGATCAGTTCCACAGCCTGGTCTGGCACGGTTGTGCTGATGCCCTGCTGGCACCAGCGAGGGATCGCTTGCGTACAGAACAGAGCAACGGGAGGCTTCAGAGCTGCTGAAGCTCATCCTTGGCACCGCAGTTGGTGTTTGCCGAACTGCACCCCACTGCAGTGTGGAAAAGCCCGTTTTCTGGTAGCACGTGCATCGATAGGAGGACGCTGTGGTTCCTTTATCTCCTCTCCCCGAGCGGGTTCGCGGGGTGATCAAAGTCGGTGTCAGTGCTGACAGAGGGGGTCAGGGAGGTGCAGCCAGGTGATGAGAGGAGGTTGGGACTGGTGTTGACTTTGAGTGGCACTGTGTCCTTCACCCGGATGGCTGCAAATGACTCGCTGCCTGTCATGTTAAATAGTCTGCAAGTCCTTTCAAGTTTCAGAGTTAGACATCTGCCTGTCTCGCCGAGCTCTTTTCGCCTGGTAGGCCTTCCTGTTGTTCGCCCGCTCAATAGAATTCACCCCAAAGATAACTGCAAACCTCCCCGTGCGTCAGGTTTTTGTGCGTTGTGTTCCCCTCCTCTGCCTTTAACTTGTCAGGGTTGGGCATTTGTGTTGCAGTAGTGCCTGGGACCTTCTCCTGCAGCCCAGGCCGCTGACGGGCAAACTGCTGCGGATCCCAGCAGCGTTACCTCTGGGTATCTTCTACCAGTTTTGTAACCATCTTCCAGCCTGGAAATCTCAAGCTCTCGAGTCTGTCCCAGGAGGGGTCAGTCCTGGTTGTGCCGTCGAGCACATCTTACCAGGGTGAGGTACCTCTGCCGTGAGCTGCTGAAGCTTAAGCTTCCAAATTAGCAACTGTGACGATGAGTCTGGCTTGAATAATTCATTGCTGTGCCTGTGTTCCTCCTCTTTGCTGCTGACTTTCCACTCGGCTGCAATGGCAAAAATTTCTTGTTGGCTAATTGAGTGTTGTCAGAGCATCAGCCTGCAGCTGTCGGGGAGGTTTATGTGCCTCTGCTGCTGAGGAGTAATGGGAGACGAGGTTGATAGTGCTGGACTCGGTACAGGTGGAAGGGTGCAGGGTGTATGTGTGTGTAGGGTGGGGTTTTTTCTTCCCCCCACCCCCCTCTCTATGGGTCGTGATCCAGCTGGTACCATTCTGTCACCAAAGGAATGCGCTGTGCACGAAACGCTCAAGGGCAGGAGGTGATAATGAAAATCAGAGCCCAGCAGGGAATGTCACCTTTGAAATTAGAGATCAACGGGAGAGATGAATAACAAACCTTGTTTAAGAATTTAGTGGGTTTTGTGCATGTGTCACTCAGCTGCACTGGGAATATGGTTTTTTTTTTCTGATGACTGGCTTTGACTCCTGAGACAGTGAGGTAGGTGTGGGAGCAGTCGCTGAAGTTGAGTGCCACAGCACGGTAAGATCGATTTGGGAAAGTCCTAAATTGGTCCCTTTGGCGTCGCACGTAACCTGCTGGTGCTGCAGGCCCCTGCTGAGGGCTGGTCCGGTGCCTCCTTTCCCCCAGCCTCTTGCTGTTGCTGTTTCCCCTGCACGGATCCAGCCCTCCCCTACTAAATGTTCCATCAGCCTCTGGGCAGGACGAGCTGCTGGGGAACAGTCTCACGTTTTGCACGTGCGGATGGTTTATTCCCTGGGATCGGTTTGTGCCGGAGGGAGAAGGTGGGGTGCTGGGGGTGGCACGATGAGGCTGCTCCGCCTCTGCCCGCCGTTCCCGAGCGCGGTGGCAAAGCCTCCGTTGTGCTGCTGCGAAAGCTGCGTGTGGGGCGGCTCTGTGAACTGGATCGCTGAAAATATCTGGGCTGGAAAAAAATGTTCCAGTGTTTTCACAGCCGTCCCCCCCCCTCCGCCCTGATCTGTAATCTGACTCATGCTGCCTTCCCAGGGCAGCGGTGCCGTACGGAGGAGGGGGTGGCGAGCGGAGGAAGCTGCTGAGCTGACTTTGCCAGGCAAAACCTCCTCACGTCCTGAGTAATCGCCCAGCAATTCGGCAGCGGTGGCAGAGGTTAGGGGATTTTCTCTGACTTAACACACGCTGTCGATGCCGCCTGTTGGGAAATGTTTGTGGGGGTGACTAATTACGTATAGAACCTTCTCTAGTGGAGACAAGCTTTGAAAACTTCAGCAGACGTCCGATTTCTCAACACTCTGCCCTCCCCAGGTCTAAAAAAAGGTGGAATGGGCAGAGTGAACAGTGTAAAACTGGGAAATAACTGACGCCAGCCATTTCAAAAGTACTTGGGTTTCTCTACTGCCCAGCAAATAAACAGGACAGACTTGGCACAGTTGCATCATTTTTTTTTTCTTTTTTTTTTCCCCTGTACTTTCCTGCTCTCACAAATGCCAAAGGGAGCCCTGCAACGTGCTGTTGGGAGCTGAGGTGGCCTCACAAGGCGAGGAAGACCGTAACCGTACAGCGTTTAATTGTGCAGCACGTGGTTGTTGCAGAATAGCAGTTTTCTTCTGGGCTTTACCCTTTGAAGTAGAGCTTGCCCATGAGTGACAATTGGTACTTGTTCAGTTTTCAGACTAGCTTTTGTTCAAAGCTCTGACCCGTTGGATACAATGCAGATCATGAGTTCAGTTAACGTACTCTTCTCCCTGGTGGTTCTGTATGAAAAGCAAAAGTTGTTCTCTTGTATTACATCTTAAGGCCACAGTAGTCTTCATTTTTTTTTTTTTTTTTTCATTTTAACTGAATTACCCGAAAGGTAACTGTTGAAAGACAGAGTAGCTGTTCAGGATTTCTTTTTTTTTTTGTTTTTTTTTGTTTTTTTTCAATCAGCAGATGAGTGAGGATGGATGTTCCTATCCTGGCCAAAGTTCCAGCTCAGGCAATTCGAATTTATCTACCTAAAATTCACCCATCACTTACAGTCCGACACAGTACTGAAAGCTTTTAGCGTGCCAGGGGAAATCCGTGGCACCGTGTGGAGCTCCAACTCTTGTCCTTCATGGCAGCCTTAATATATATGGAGATGATTATCCTTTCAAGTCTCAGATATGTGACTGAATTGTGTTTCTCCCGGGAATTTAGGCGAAATATCTTACTTCTTGGTATGCAGGATTTATGGCAAATGTAATCACCCTTCTCCCCAGACATCCATATGTCTACTTTTGTGCTCTTCCTTCTTTCTTTTTCCCCTTTCATACCGCCTTGCTTTTCTTCTTCCTGCCTGGATTTAACCTTTGACTGTCTGATTAAAGCCTTTTACTGTATGATCAAGACAAGGACCAGAGATGGAGGGGCTTCCCCCCCCCCCCACAGTGTATTTATCACAGATGGATAATCAGAAAATATCCCAACCTATTGAAAATATTTTTGTCCCATTTATTTTTCTCCTTCCTAACGAAAGGATCCACGCAAGCAAGGGAAGTTCATACTAGGAATTGCGAACATAATGTATTTACTTTCGTAGTAATTATTAAAGATAAGACAAAACTAACTCTGAAGAGGAACAAGAAATAAAACTGAAGATACAGTGATATTGGCCACATGCTGCTATAGATACCGAACAGAGTAGGTGCTATTTTTAGAGCATAGGAAGAGGGTGAGTATATTTTACAGCAGGAAACGATGGCTTCATAGATATGAACAGATCTATGAATAACGAAAAAGTTCCCGTTCTGAGTATGTTGTTTTGTTTCATGAGTGAATGAGAGTTTCCTAAAAATCTACACTGAAAGAACTTTTTAGTCTTAGATGAAAAATCTCAGGAACCACCGAAGACAGCTCAATGAAGAATTGGAAACTGTAAAAAACCAAAAACACTACAGGGAGTTATGGATAAGTTTCTTAATAAAAATGATTGGGTTCTCTACTGCTTCTGCGATTGGGAAACTTTCTGATATTTTCTTTGTAGTGTGAAGGGCGGTTTCTTGATGTTTTGGTGCTAAGTCATCATTGACCTCTTAGAGCTCAGCAATATTATTAGCGCTCGACAGTACCTAAGTCTGAAACGCTAAAGAGCTTGAGATTTTAAGACCGCTCAGCTGGATGTCCATTGGTTGCGGGTGATTCCCTCTTATTTCCATGTCTGTTGGCGGCAAAGCCCTTCGGGACCGCAGGATGAGGTGCTGGGCAGGGTGGCTGCCGCCCCTCTGAAGCTGGGTACCGGAGTTTGCGTTGATCTGGCTTTGGCTTCCTCCCTGCTTATCGGAACTACTAGTTGTTTGCAACGTACGAAGAATACAATGGCTGTAGGGTCATTTACAGGTCTTGAAAGTGACGGATTTATTAAAATGGTTGGTGCTTAGAAGTTCCTGTACCCTGTTCAGAATCTGCCCTGGGTGTAGCTTGTGTCACTGCCCCACAGCACAAGTTGAGGCTTATGGAGGGGAAAAGTGCAGCTGTTCGTATTTTCCTTTTGTACCTCACAAAATGTCTGTCTTTAGGAGCTCACTGGGCTTCAGAGAGCGTACGAGGTTTTATCGCTAACTTCTGTTACGTGGAATGTTTATGCGTCTTAAGGAGAAGCAGCATTTCTGAGCTGTCCAAGACCGAGTTATCTCTACAGAACGTGCAGTGGTTCAGATCTCGTTGTCTTACCAGTGGCCTGCAGGATGCTGCCATTAGACCTGCCAGTTTTCCTTGCAGGAGATGGGGATCGGCTGTTTGGACAGAGCCGTGAGCTTCCTCCCAGCACCCACCGAGGATGTAGGGAGACCCCGGGCTTGAGAAAGAGCTGGTAGCCACTTTGAGACTGGGAATTCACTTGTACCAGCTGTAACGCCTTGCTTAGGTTTCATGTGGAGGTTGGTTACTGGCAGCCGATTGCATGCGGCTGTTTCCTTCCCTGCTCCCCCACGCCTGCAGTTACTGTTGCACAGGGGGGTTATTTCTTTAGCAACACAGGCCGTGGTTTATGGTCAGGGGAAGGCTTGAAACCAGTACATCTGTAAGTAGAAATAGCTCTGGCCGTCTCTCTCTGCTTGACAGAGCCCTCACCCTTATAACAGTGCGTTTGTACGCTGGTGTGGTGAGCTGGTCTGGCTGAAAGGTAACGAAACAAAAACACCAAAGAGGTTTAGGTTTAGCTTAGGCCTCCCCTGCCTTTGCTGCGTGCATGCAGGCGCCGCTGGCGCCAAGCAAGAGGTGCCTTTCAGGGGAGCAGGGGCAAGGTGGGTGGCTGGGCTGGTTTCAACGGTTTGTGAAGTGGCGGTAGGGCCGCCTCTCTCCTTAGAGTCCAGTGACAGCCCAGCAGTCCACTCTGGCCCAGAACGAGCGACCACTGGACTCCTCTGGCCGCGCACACAGCGCTGCTTCGGCGGCTGGGATCCCCACAGCGCTCGCCTGCTCCCTCCAGCTGTCCTGTTGCGGGAACAGCTCGTAACTGCCTAAAACCCCGCTGGAAGGGCAATAGGATCTACCGGTGCATGGTCCTGTTTCACCAGAACAGCTGCGTTCCAATAGAAACGTTCTGGATTTTTTTGTTTAACCAGTCTGTTTGCATAATAGAACCGCTTCATACTCGCGTCTGGTCTGTGTCTGGTTTACACAGACTAAAGCCAGTAGGTCATCCTGCCGTAACTGTCCCGTGTGTGCTGCCTCAGACACTCCTGCGGAGCGACTGTGTGTTAAGATGTTTATTCAGCCCCTCCTCCCCACCGTCCCGGGAATCGTTCCCTCCTGCGTTTGTGCAGTGGCCGTAGCAGCAGTCGGAGTTGCTGCGTGGAAAGGCAAAAACGGTTTGATTGTGGTTGAGGCAGCTGCAGTGAAAGCTGGAGTCCCTGCTGCAGGCAGCTCCACGGCTGCCTTGTCTGCAAACTCTGAGTCACCTGCACTCGTGCTACGTGAGGATTACCTGGAGCGGTTTGGATCTTCTCTTCCAATGCCTATTTCCTTTGTTAACTTGGTGGTTTTAATACATTTTAGATCTCAGGCCAAACTTTTTTCCATTAAAAGCCATTATGTAGCTCTGAAGGCGGCCGCGATGCCTCCGTGTTTTCCACTTAGTTTTGTGTGACAGTAAACTCACTCACTGCTGACACTACATCGAACCTGGCAGCTCTCTTGCTGTGTGGGAAATGGGTTTCAAAATGCAGCCTTGGTAGCTCTTGCTTCCCCTGCTGCTTCTCTGAGGCCGGGAGAAAAAGAGCGGGCGCAAGCTGTTCTCTGCAGGAGACGCACGCTAATGTATACGTGTACTTGTCAATGTCCTTATACCTCCTTCGTTAAGGGAACAACAGTAATTGGATGCTTCCGAGAAGACTTTGGGTCCTCGTCTCGCTTGGTAGGAAAACTTGTGCTTTGGTTGTTGCTGAGGAAGCTAAAGGACACAGTCTTGATTTGGGATGAAGTCTGGCTACCCAACGGGAAATGCCGCGCAGAGCAGACTGCCCCTTTTCCTCGCTCAGAGTGTAACTGGCATTTGAGCACGAGGCAGAGACCTGAAAGTGCAGAGCGATTGAGGGCTCTGGCTGGCAGGGCTGAGCAGTTTGAGATCTTCCCTGTTGTCCAGCTGGCCTGCGAGCAGCTCTCTGCTGCCACAGCAGCTGGAAGTACTTTGGTTCTGGCTTTTCACAGGCTCTTGTCAACCGCTGTTTGCAGGTGTATTGAATGTGGACATGCCCTGGACATAGAAACTGTACCGCTGAATCTTTCTAGACAAGGTGCAAATTAATTTAAACCCCGAGGGAGGAGGAAGGCAAACTTCTGCCAGGCTGAAGGCGGTGGTTTTGAGAGGGCATCAATGTGCCATGCAGAAGACTGGATGCTTTCCTGGCTCTTGTGGGACAGCTGCAGCAGCTCACATTGCCTTTCTTGGTGTCTGGAGAAATGCTTATCATCCTCCACAGATGGAGGAAACCAGGGGACATTAAAGAGGCACTTGTCCCACTAGCCTTCTGCAAGATTGATTGGCTTTTCCTAATCCATCTTTTTGATCTCTGCTAACCATCTTGTCTCCAGCTGTAACATCCTCTCCTTTGGATTTATGGACCGCTGCCTGGGGAGAGAGCTGCCACTACAGGCAACCGAGCTGTTCTTTGAAACCAGGGGCGAGGGAGACTGGCCTCTTTTGTTTCACGAGTTAAATAGATCCCATACAGATCGGAATTTGGCAAATCAAAATGACTAATGTCAATACACGAGGGGAGTCAGTGTCGAGTACGTGGGAGCCGGTACCACATGGCTGAAGTGTTGGAAATAGAATGGTATCTAAAGGCAGCGGTGAAAGGGGACATGAGTGTTGCCGTTGATTTCTTTGTGGCTAGCTTGTCTCAGGTTTTGTTTTCTCTGAATTGTTTGGATTCATCTAGTGGACGGTGAAAAGCTTGTAGAATCTTCTTTCCTCCTGCTTTGCAAGTGCTTGACCACAGCTTGTTTGCATGTTTCTGAAGCGCTGCTTTGGTCACTTGGCTTGTTTTGGGGGAAGGAAGTGTGGTCTAGTGAGTCAGACACTAAAGGGCTCTGCAAAGGTAAGAATTGCTTTTGCTTGGGACACTTTAGTCTTGGGCATTGAAAGCTATGCCCAAAAATGTTCTATCTATGAAGAGTAGGAAAAAAGGTCTTAAAGTTCTGTGTATGGTGCTTTGAGAGCTGCTGGTGGAAGGCACATGAGCTGTATATACATTTCCCCCCCTGCCAAGACCTTACCCAGATTTTCAAACCATTTGTTCTCTCAGACTTGAGCTTTTTGCTACCTTACTGTGCTGCACCATATAAACTGATCAGATCTCCCAAGAATCCTGCTCTGCATGTGGGAAATGAAGTTTAGGAAGATACAGTGTTCACCCCCGAGCCCCAACTCGGGCTTATCTCCAAGGATACGCATCTCTTCATAAGAAGGACCTAAATATAAAAGGATGTAAATTTGGAAGGGCACTGGGGTGTTGTTCCTTGCTTCAGGCAATGATGGCTGCCCAGCTGAAATGAACATGTTCTTTCTGTTTGAGGAAGAAGAATGTAACGCTTAAATCTGTACCTTTAGCTTAGAGATTCACTTTAGAGGGCGAATTGTTGCACTCTCGGCTGTATTGTACAGGATGAGTTAAGGATACAGGACTGGAATATAGGATTATATAAAAATAATGCCGTTAAGATATCCTCAGGGATGTTGTTAACTTGAAAAAATAATGTAACCAGACTGGCCACACCTGGTGGAAGAGCGTGTGGTGCTTTGTATTCCGTGTGAATTACGCCTTCCTAACAGCCAGCGTGGGGCCAAAATGTAACGAAGTGCCATCTTCACTTTATCTTGCTCTTGTAGAGGGCACCGCAAACTTGTATTCGGGTATTTTTATTAGAAATCTGGCGTTTTGTAGAACGAAGTGGGATATAAATAACTGAAACATGTCTGGTACTGTTCGTATGATGCGTAGTATGATGGGAGCTGCTTTAGCTTTCCTACGTAGGTGTTCGAGTAAGAGCTGTGATTACTACTGAGAACTTGTATGTTCTGGTCATACTGACGATTCAAAAATTGGGCCAAAAACCAGTATGTGGTCATAGCAAATGAGAACAGTTACATGCAATACGTATTTGGAGAGAAGTTTTGGGCACTCTCTTATTTGGCCTCTAAAACCGCATACGGAGCGTCTCGTATCTGCAGGATACAGGCTGTCTGGTACAACGAGGGCTGGCTGACTCCAGCATTGAAGCCCCGGAAACAGTCATGATCTTTTTTTTATTCTTGTTTCTTTTCTTTGCCTCCTCCC
The DNA here is from genome assembly GCA_033439905.1 of Ceryle rudis. Lineage (NCBI taxonomy): Eukaryota > Metazoa > Chordata > Aves > Coraciiformes > Cerylidae > Ceryle > Ceryle rudis. The sequence continues at coordinate 10,873 of JAAGNO010031168.1, forward strand.
ACCCTCACCTTGTGATCAGAGAGCAGAGCCTAAACTGCAGGAAAAGGTCCTAACTGAGAAAAATCAAGATGGGAAACTTTTGGAGAAGAGGTACCAGGAAAGGTCAAGCTCTTAAGAGTTGCTCCATGGCCTGATCTCCGTGGCCTGGAGGGCAAAGCCACCAGTGCAGCTGGTTGGCTTCGGCGGGAGGACTCTGTGTGCCTGGCGTGGTGGATAAGCAGGAGCCGTGCAGGCTGTAGGGCTTCTGGGCACTACTGTGCTAAAAGGAACAGCAGTGGGTGTGTTTCTGGCTTCAAACTGGTAACTCCCGTGATTAGAGTTGTAGTAACATGTGGATGGAGAAATCTGTTGTGAGGATTGGAACTGTGAAGCTGTTCCATCGTGCTGGGTGGAACTGGGCTGTGCTGTTTGCCAGAGAAAATCAGATTGCCTTCTGAATGACTTCTGAAAAAAAGTCTGCTTTCTTTCCTTTATTTTTCCAATGAAACGTCTCGGCAAAAACTATTTAATTTTCTCTGGGAGCTCACGTTTCAATTTTAAATTGAACATTTAGGTCGAAAATAAGAACTTTTTTTATTATGAAGTTCAGCTGGAGAGAACTGACTGCAATAGCTGACTTTTAATATGTGTTTAGGCTTTGGGGTTTTTTTAATGTATCTAAACCTGTTATGAATAGCTTTGGACATTCTCAATCATTACTATAGACTGCAACTTTTTACTTCAAATGCTTGGTGCATAGCCCACATTAAAGAGACAAGGTCTTGTCTCATGAACTAGCTTCCATTTATGTGGCTCGGAAGATTCCGAGGGCCTCTCAGACGACGTAAATCTAAGAACATTGCAGAAGTACAGCAGCACGTAGTGTGAAGGGGAGGAGGGAGGGAGCACAGTTGGAGCAGAGTCAGAGGATGAATGGAACTCCTCTTCGTGACAGTGAGTACCGCAGCATCATCTCGTGACTGCAAACAGAACGGAGATGTTTCTTGAGCCTTGTCCTGAAGGACTCTGCAGGGTGTAGTTCATGACTGGTAGCCAGGCTGCTTGTGGGAGGCTCTTTACAGGATATTTTACTGACAAAGCGTTGCGAGTACGGCTGCAGACGCAGCGTAAAGCTGTTCTCCCATGGATGACCCCTTGCCAAAGTCCAGCGTGATGTGCTTGTCTAACGTGCCTGCACTAGAGGTGTAGCTGCGTGCCGGCGTTGGTCCTGGGTCACTGCAGCCTGAAAGCAGTAAAAAACCAAAACAAACCCCAAACAAAACCAACCAACCAAAAAGAACCCAAAAAATAAACCCTAAGAACATGTCTGAATTTGAAGTGTGCCAGCGTTGGCTGGGCCAGGCGTGAGGAGTGTCAGGCTGCTGCGATTGCAGGAGAGCCATCGGGAATTGCCAGCAGTCCCTCCCAACCTCCTGGTTCCAGTGGTCACACGCTGGGGCAGGGAAAGGATCCGGGTTAAAGCTGCTGCCCCCAGCTCTGTGTGTCTGGCCAAACCCAGTGTGTCTGCTTGAGAGGATGCTGGGCAGAGGCTGATTCTGGTCGGAGCAGAGTCTGTGGTTTTGGTGAGGTTTCTGTTCAACTTGCCTTTTGAGTTGCTGAAGACTCTATCAATGTCACAAACAATTGCATCGATACCGACGTGATGACTGGTGCTGTTTAACGCCTGTTCTTATTAAACCTTACAACCGTAACGTTGAAATGGGATGGAAAGTTTCTCTAAAGAAGGGAAAGTGCTGTATTTTCCCCCCTTCCCTCCTCCGTTTTTCATGATCTTACCTGCTTTGCAGAAATATTAGGAGATCATCTGTGATTTTGTGTGTGAGACTTGCAGGAGATCTTGGGAGCTTGTTACCTGGGACTGTGTCAGTTATAGAGCATAGCGAACTTGGGAAGTGCTTCAACAAGAGAAGTTCAGCAGCAGTAAGTGTGGAACTGTTTTCAACTTCATTATTCCTGGATAATTATTTCAACTTCTTTATTCCTGCTCTCAGCAGGGGGGGTTGGGCTGGATGACCTCTCGAGGTCCCTTCCAGGCCGGACATTTCTAGGATTCTAGGATTTCTCTGATCATGACACAAACTAAACACAGAAAGGCCCCTTCTCTCTGGAGTTCCCACATGAGGTTGTGGTAGTAAAACCACTTGCTTAAATTAGATGATCTGTCGTCGTAGGGTGTGCGTTGCGATTATTATTATTTTAAAGTTTATTTTCCACTGTTTAACCCAAGACAAAGCAATCTGTTAATTAAGTAATGGTGCTCATTTATAAGGGTGTTTTCATCGAGACCTATAGGACAAGGGCTTTCCTTCGTGTCTTCTGCTAACACTGGAACTGTCCAAACCCATCAATGAAAAATAGAACTTCTTGCAAGAAAACGGTTATGCCAGAATAAGCATGAATTCACTTTTCCGGTATAATGGGCTTATGTTGATAAAGCATATCCTTACTACACAGGAACACAGTCTTCTGGAAGAGCTGGGTCAGCCCAAGGGGTTTCTACTGTGATAATTCTACGTGTAGCGAAACGTGAAAATTTATAGGGGATGTTTATGGATGAGCTGACTGTCTTGGGTTATTTTTATACTTTGCAGATAAGAAATGAAAAGAAAGAGAAGTCCTCCTCCCGTGTGCTTTATTCTCCTTTTCTGTGTGCGCTGAGAGGAGCAGATTTTAGTTCAATCGCTTCGCTGTTTTCGAGGCCAAGGTGTAGCGCTAGTGTTACTTGGTGTTTCTGAACTTCAGCTGGGCGTCTGTTCCTTGGTGCTGTTGGTTTCTGCCGGCTTTGGGCTGTCCCAGTCCGTTCTGCATGGCTTGAGATGTTCGGGGCGCTAGTGTAACAGCAAGGTCTTCTGAACCAAGACCACGGTGACTCACGCCCAGCTTCTGCCCCTCCGTGTGTTCCACCCCAGATGTCCTGACTGCTGTTCTGTTGACTGTTTCTCCTTTTGGATGTTGTAACTGGAATGCTCAACTTTTTTCTTAGTCTCTCGTGTGACTCCTAGGTATGGGGCTAGCTTTTTGCAGTCTGAAAAGGAAAGCTTTTCCCAGTGAAATAGGAAGCGTTCCTTCCTACCCGCAGTGCAACAGCCTTAGGGGTGTTTGCCTTTCTTTCCACCCCTCTCGGTCCTGGGGTTTTTATTCGGGTATCTAAAGGGCCGTGTACAAGTTTCTTGGAATGAGAACTTGTCCAAAATGGGCCGATCCCAAGTGCATAAACTCGTTGTATAGAAGGGGAAACCCGTTTCCTCGTGCAAAAACCGTGATACCGGTGGAAAAAGCTTTTCTTTGACCTGTATCATGTCCTTCCATGTCCTGAAGAAATGGAAATAATCTCAGCCTTTTTCTGTCATCTGCCCGTTAGTGTTTCTCTTCTTCCATTCTCTTCCTTCCCCTGACCCTAACCCTCTGCTTTCTGTTCTCTCCCTACCCCTTGCTATAGAATTTCCCCTGGTAACTCTATAGAAATGACACTTCTGCAGCAGAAGACAAGGGATATTATTTGAGAGCGAGCGAGTCTTTACACTTCTAACTCTGCAAGGTCCTTAGATACTGGACCCCTAATTAAAAGGTCAAAGCCACTTCCAGAAGCAGATGTCTAAATATAACCTCAAGGTTGTGCAGATGGACTCTGTAACTAAGGCTTCACAAGATGGCAACAGTAATATATTCAGGAACTCCTGTAAACTTCCCTGAAATAGCAGAGACTTTGTAGCAGGGTGCATACGCATGAAGCTCCAAGGGCTTTAAAGCAGGACTTTGGAGTGGCGTGATAAACTCACTTGTGCTTTTGTTGCTCCTGAGTAAAGTCCCAAATAAAAGTCAACAAACATCTGTGCCCCAGTGTCAAGTGTATGCTTGTAGTGCACAGGTTTTAATGTGTTTTGTACGTTTGTATTTTAGTTTTCAGTTCAGGAAAACGTTTGTGTACTCAGAAAACGTTTGTGTACTCAGGCCTCCTGTGCGTGCGTGTGCTGCGAGGTGGTGGGGTTTTTTTTTTTCCCTACACAGATATCCAGTCCTGCTGTCTATTTGATATGTTATTTTAGAAAGCCGTTCACCGTGCTAGAATCTTACTGCCCATGTGGAGATGTGAGCGTGGAGCGGATGTGAGGCCGATAAAATCGTTGTGGAACTTGTAGTCACGTCGCTACTGCATGTCAGTGGGTACCAGCCACACGATTCCTGATTGCAGGAAACGACAAAGAAATAAGTAGAATGTCAGTTCCTTCACGTGAATCTTCTTCTACTTCATAGAAGATATTTCCTTAAGCCTTATTTTTTCTTAGAAGACTCATTCTGCAGGGTGTAGTGGCCTGGGTGGCAGTCAAAGACTCCTTTCCTAGTAAGATTGCCACCTGTATTCTTAAACAGGTTGTGATTCCTGTAATCTTGTGACAAACAGCGCTCCTGATGCCTCTCTGAAAACATCTCTTCTCTTCTTTTTATTTCAGGACAAACACCATGATGCTGCTCATGAAATTATCGAGACAATTCGGTAAGTGTTCAAAGCAGACGTGGCCAGAACCCTTTCCTGCATCTTCTGCATCTCAGGGAACGGGTGTCTCGAGACAAGCTACAAAGGAGGGCAGCATTTACAATTGCAATTTAGCAGCTCTAAATTATTTCCTAAGCCGAATCGATGTTGTGATACAAATTTCCTTATCAAACAGACTTTGTCGTAACCTGTCCTATTCTGTTCTCTTTGGAACAGAATTAAAACTGAGTTACTCAGCTGTGGTGCTTGTGGTGCTCTGTATTCCATCTTTAGAAAAGCAAAGTGACGTGAACGCGATTGACACGACGGGCCCAGTTCTGCAATAGCCTCTGGCCCACCCTCTCCCTTTCCCCTGGTCGCTGTGGTGTTGCAGCGTTGCTGGCATGCGCATTATCTGGGAATGCTGTCCCCATTAGCAGTCCTCTGATTCTGCTGAAAGACTTGGACCAGTGTGGGGAAAATAGGAGGCTAAAGGTAAAACGGACAGTGGTTATGACATCACTTGCTGTTATTTCAGCAGGGTTAGGAGGTGACTTGCTGTAGAACCCCTTTTATTCAGTGTTAGCCACCCCTTGGGAGATCAGTGCGTTATCCACGTCAGATTGTTTAAAAGCTGTTCTTGTCAACTGTTCTAGATCTTACCATAGGGCTTCCCTTGTCCAAAGGCTGCATCTGCAGCAGGTTTTAGTGGTTGGATGGTGCAGATACAGGTGAGGTACGGACGAGGATATTTTCTCTGGGTGCAGATACAGGTGAGGTACGGACGAGGATATT
>JAAGNO010031168.1:16241-35006 GCA_033439905.1 Ceryle rudis
GTGCAGATACAGGTGAGGTACGGACGAGGATATTTTCTCTGGGTGCAGATACAGGTGAGGTACGGACGAGGATATTTCCTCTGGGTGCAGATACAGGTGAGGTACAGACGAGGATATTTTCTCTGGGTGCCGATACAGGTGAGGTACGGACGAGGATATTTTCTCTGTGTGCAGATACAGGTGAGGTACGGACGAGGATATTTTCTCTGCGTAGCCACCTGAGCTTGACTTTTGGTCAGTCTCTCATGGCCTAGGAAAAGGGGAGTGAGCCTTGCTTGCTCCCAGCATGTGTGAGAGCACCAAGGACCCGCGTGGTAGTGTTGATAATATCACTTAAATACACGAAACTGTAGCGTTTTCCCATCGGCTCTGGTGGGACAGAATGTGCAGTGGGGCTGGGGGCTAAAGATGAGAATTTTACTTATAAATAAGTTTCTTTTTCTAATTGCAAAACCTTGACACAAGATGCACTGTTGTGGCTACTGGTTGTCGATAAAATTCTGTGCCTTGGGAACTTGAGGCATCATTTGTGGATACGATCGTTGAGAAGACCCTTTGTGAAGGGATTTAAACAGGGGGTGCTGGAAGTGGTCGTGGGAGGCATCGGTGCTGGTGCTGTCTGTGCTGGGCTAGCAGAAGGCAAGGGGAGAACTGTGCTAGAAGGCAGTCAGGCCAAGGTAATGTTTCACAACCGTGTTTTAGGGCAGGATTGCAGAGAATGCAGAGACTTTCACGCTGCCTTTGCCTGCCTTGTGCAAAGTGACCACGATACGGCTATGAAAGTGGTGAGTAAAAGAGTACAGGGAAGGATTTAGCCCTTGAAGCCAGTGGTGGACAGCTCTTGACTGCCCGTTCCCATGAGTTAAGAGGAAAAAAAACTGTAGAGATGAGAGTCCCAACCTTTGCAAGGAGATGGGAGATACTAGTCAGAAGAGAGTGAGCCACAGATGTAGAAGTTGGTTTTCACTTGCCTATGTATTAATTTGGCAAGGACAAATCAGCCAGAAGGGACAGAACTGTTGAATTGCCAGTCTCTTTTTTTTTTTTTTTCCCCTCCCTACCACTGTAAAAGTGAAGTTGGCATCAAGGTACATGAAGAAAAATCTGCCGTTCCTATTGGAGTTCAGCCTGTGACACGCTCTGAGGTTTTCTGATGATGATCGTGCATTCCCACGTTGATGCTTTTGGAGGAAAGTGTGTACAAAGCTCGTGTGACTTTTAAGTTGTCTTTGAAAGGAATTAATCTTCTCCACCCCGAGAGCAAAGCTCTCCGCTGTGAGATGCCGTTGTCAGATGCGCCGCAACTGGGTGCGCGCTTTCCATTTCTAATGGCAACAGCATCCAGGGCCTTGTTAACCCAGCCCGTAACAGGGATCCTCTATCAAAATAACCCAAACCTGTGCATCCTGTAGGGTGTAAGAGCAGTTTGGAGCACCGCAGAGGAGAATATCCTTGCAGTGGGTGCAGTGACTGGTGGCATCGTTTTGGGGTGCTGTAGGAAATGTCTTCTCCCCGTTTCAGCTTTGTGGAAGCTTGTTACGGTATCAGAAATCTTTCAAGACGCTGCACTCGCGCATTATGTTTTATGTTAGATGAGCATCAGCCGTGGCTTTGAGTATTTTTAGACACGTTGAATAAATTTATCACCTCGTTTTGAAGTTGTGCCATTCCAAGAGCTTTATAGTCCTGCCAATGTCTACGGGCACCTTACTGTTTATTCGCTACAAACGCAAACTATTGCAGCTTTCCAGTTAGCATTTCCTGACGCCTGCCTTGCTCCTGACAAGACACTTCCAGGTCTGCTGCAGTGTTCTGTCTTAACAGGGAGCAACGCCGCTCTGGAATAGAGACGGGCTGCTTCGTTATACTTAGCGGGGGATGTTTTTATTCATTATTTCTTCTCTTATTCCAGGTGGGTCTGTGAAGAAATCCCAGATCTCAAGCTTGCTATGGAAAACTATGTTTTAATTGACTATGATACAAAAAGGTGAGAAGAATATTTTTGTTCCCACCAGGAGGACAGGCCAGCACAGTTTATAGTGAATCACTTCGTAACTGGTTATTCTTAGACACTAGGAACTGAAGTTTTCTTTTAGAACTGGCTTCAGACTCTGCAGTTATTTTGGTAGGAAGTGTGTGACAGCAATATTGGCAAAGGCTGTTGGATTAAGGACATAATTGGAAACGCCACACAGCAGAAAGTCAAGCTCTGGTGTACGCTGGAATTACTCACTCCAAAACAATGATTGGTATCTGCACCCTTGGCCTGTGGCCAGCGTTAGGAGTCTGAATGGCACCGAGGTTTCTACTGTTGTAGTAACCAAGAATTCCAGTTTGGAGACCTCATTAATGTTTATAAATATGTAAAGGGTGAGTGTCAGGAGGATGGAGCCAGGCTCTGCTCAGTCTCAACCGGTGACAGGACAAGGGGTGCCAGCTGGAACATGGGAGGTTCCACATAAACATGAGAAAAGACTTCTTCACGGTGAGGGTAACAGAGCACTGGCCCAGGCTGCCCAGAGAGGCTGTGGGGTCTCCTTCTCTGGAGGCATTCAAAACCCGCCTGGATCTGTTCCTGTGTGACCTGACCTAGGCGATCCTGCTCTGGCGGGGCGTTGGACTCGCAGATCTCCAGAGGTCCCTTCCAGCCCCCACCATGCTGTGAGGGTGGCATGGCAGAGCTGCCTGCCTGAGCTCACTGCAGGAGTTAATCTCCAGCCCTCCTCTGGGTGGGATTCAGTGCGGGTGGGGCTAAAGGAAAAGGCAGACTATTCATGCAGCTCTTCGGGGCAGTTAGAAGTAATTTTAAGATGCTTGTGGTTACACGTGAATACCTGTTCCACAAACACCTCCAACTGGACGTACAGAATGTGACGTTCAGACTGGAGGAGGCAGATTCTGACCTGCAGTTAATCTGTGGAGAGATCTGAGGTTCTGTGTATTGACTTGGCTGTCCTGAGACCAGAAGACCACCCTCAAGCTGCAGTTTACAAAACACTCCTGAGTTGCTTTCCTTGGAAAGACTGAATTTGTTCAAGTCCACAGCATGACTAAACTTTCAGAATGAGCTTTACAGATGAAGCCGCATCTCTCAGATTAATCACTGGCCATTGTCCTGAGTACCAGGTACTTGTATCGTGCTCTGCTTAAGGTGCTGCTTCCTCCTCTCTTCATTCAGTTTTGTTTGATTGCAAGACTTGTTGGGTCCCTCTCTTCCCCTTGAAAAACTCAAAGGACAAATCAGGGTCAAGCATCCCTTGTCATCAGATCTGTTAACTTGGGTTTATGGATTACTCATAGAGGCTGCAGTGCTGTAACTTCTCTAGTTCTGGCATCCCCACCGGGTGTGTTCCGGGGTGTAGCACCAGCGTGGTCAGCAGCAATAGAAGAGAAACCCATCCATTCCTCAAAGTCACACCCCACTTACCTTGCTGCAGCTTTTCAGGGAAGTCTTAAACTGCTGAATTGGGTAACGCTTTGAATATTTTTCCTTCTTTCGGGGGGAAAAAAAAAAGTGTCAGAAAAATTACTTGCACCAAAGAGACTGACATGTGGGTGTGAATGAAAAGCAGTGACTTAGAGAAACATGGGCACCGTGCGGACAAAATCCCATTTCAGCCTCTTGCTTTGTCTTAACCTGCAATTAAACACGGGCAGTTGAAGTCTTGAAGTGGAAGTGAGCAGTGCTCCTTGGAGAAGTGCCCTGGCCCACACGGTGTGATGAGGATCACAAGAGACTGAAGAGCCCCTTCTGGTGTCCCCTAGTCCCACTGCCCCTCTCTGGGTTTAGGGATGGCCGTGATTTAATTCCTATTCCTGTAACTCCTCGGGTTGTTTTTTTGCTGCTGCTTTGTGAGGCTGGTTATGTAACAGATGATGTTCCCAGTAATATCTTTTCTGCACTGGCCCGAGATGAATTTATATAATCCTCTCAGCTTCTGTCATTAAGGCATCTGCCTGAGTTGCCTGTAATCCCAACCACCCCACGGAGCAATCAGCATGCTGTTCTGATGGGCGGGGTCTTAGACTGTGTCCCAGCTCCGCTGGCATTTTCAGTCTCGGAGTTGATTTCTAGAAAGACACCTACTTGTCTCAGGACTGATTATCACAGAGAGATGCTGGAACAACAGAGGATAATTTACAGGTGTCTTACATTTACGTGCAGCTGAGACTACAGAAAAGTATTGGACTATGAGAATACAAAACATGAGTGTTGTACTTTTTCCATTAATTAAAGGCAGCAGTATTATTTGTCAGGTACTCCTGGTCTGCTGGGGAATTTTTTTGGAAGGAAACTGTGCATACAAAGTCCTAAAGCTGTGTATGTTCTGCAAGTAACACACCATACTTACAGCATGTGTGATGACAAGAAAAAGCACAAGGTTGTACCTTCCAACGTGCCTTTCAGAGCTCTCTTGTTTTGAACTGACCCTGCATTCGTTCTGTCTCCCCGTGTAGCTTTGAAAGCATGCAGAGGCTTTGCGACAAGTACAACCGCGCCATTGACAGCATTCATCAGTTGGTACGTACTTACCGTGGTTCTGCGCCGTCCTGGGACCCCAGAGCAGCTCAACTCAGGGTGACTAACATCCAGAAAGCGGTGACTGACTTGGCGCCGGAGTACACGTGTTAGTTCAGTTCCATCACCGGTATTCAGCGCTTCCATTCTTCTCGCGACTTAAGTCTGATATGAAACCCTATTTTCTTGATCGAACCTGGACAGTCAAGGAATTAGTGTCGGAGGGACACTTCTATGGGAGGAAAGGAAACACAAAATGATTTCCCCCCCCCAAAGTGCAGATTTGAAATGCTGTTTCTCTCGAGTGCAGTTATCTTCATGCTTTGAAAACACCAAGTTACCTTTAGGGGGAAGAAAAGATTTGTCCATGTTTAGCATGTAGATGTTTCACAGGGATTAATGATACAGATTTACATTTGTGTGGAGAAATCTGTGGCTTATGGGTACTTAAATAATCCATATGAACTCTCCTGTGTATGGTGGAAGTGATCCGTGGCTTAGGAATTTCCTTGCTTGCCACTCAGTTCAGCTGCTCTGTTCTGTGGGTCGCTCTGGCAAAACTAGGACGTAATTGAGAATGTAAACTGGAATGTAATCTCTTCTCAGAACAAGCTGTTGGGTTTTCTTCCCCCTTTTATAAGGTTGAACTGGAGGAAGGGGAACGTGAACAAAGAGTTAACGTTACTATTCCCTTCAGTTTTGAAAGTATAGGTGGATTTTTTTCCTCTGCTGCGCTCGTGGGAGTTACAGTGTGCGGTATCCTGGTATAACAAGACCTTTTTTGCCAGGCTTTCCTTCATTCTGTGGGTCTAAAGGACTCCCTAAAACTTTGCTTGTTTGGATTCAGGTGTCTTCATGTGGAACAGCTACAGATTTGACGCTATTTTCAGCATTAGCAGTTGCTGAGTGAAATGACAAACCTCTGATAGGTTTGATTTTCTTCTTGCCGTGCGAATCTCGAGCAGAGGGATGTGTAGGAGCTGACCTTTTTTTGTTTGTTTTTCCTTACCAAAGGGAGAGGTAAACAAAAAAAACCCCAAACTTACCAAGATGTTTAGGACAGAGTATTTTCTGAAGGAGAAAGGAAGCTTGATTTCCATCTCTTTCCTGCCACTCCCTGTTGGAGTACATAGGCTCCCTCCCATCCTCCAGCTCCTGAGAGAAATGAGATCCAGTACAGTCAGCATCAGCGCGGTGCTGAACTGAGTGACCAGACTTCTACACTCGCTCCGACTGTGTTCAGTATTAAGCTTCACATTGCCTATTGATTTCTACATCTCTCCGATTTCCTCTTCAGTGCTCATTTCCAGCAAGCATATTTGTAACTATCTATCAGCTGTAGTGAGACAAAGTATAGAGCAATTGGTGTGGCGTCATTTCTTTAGTACCCAGCAGCTTGTGGGGGAGGCGGGTGGAGGGAGTTCCCCTCATGTCTTCATCACTCCAGCGCAACCTTGTTTCCGTGAGGTTGACTTGTCCTGACCTTGGGTTGGTGTCTTCTTTCTGTTCTTTAGTGGAAGGGAACCACCCAACCGATGAAGTTGAACACTCGTCCCTCCAATGGGCTCCTCCGGCACATCCTGCAGCAGGTCTACAACCACTCGGTGACGGATCCAGAGAAACTTAACAACTATGAGCCATTTTCCCCAGAGGTTTACGGAGAAACTTCCTTTGACTTAGTGGCCCAAATGATAGATGAAATTAAAATGACAGAGGATGACTTGTTTGTTGACTTGGGCAGTGGTAAGTGACCGATAACTCAAAGTGGGTTTTCTTTTTGCTTGCTGTTTACTTTCTTTAAAGGGGGGCGGAAAAAGGAAGGTGGAATTCATATTTGAAAAGTAAACCAGGACTAAGGATTGTGTTACAGGATAAGCACCTTTTCTAGATAATCCCCAGTGAGGCTCCTGCTTTTTATCACAAGATTAAATAGACCAAACAGACATCCCAGGCGTTCTTCCCTGTGGTGTTAGTGAAATGTTGGCCTACAAATGCGATAAACCCTCGGTACAGAAAACTCTTGGGTTCCGTTGCTGTTGGTGGATGCACTGATAAAGAGGAATCAATATTAAAACTGATGCTTGAAAGAGAACATAACAGTTCAGTTTCAGAGGATTCAGCTGCTCTCAGTGGATTCAGTTCGTGCCCTTTGTATGTGACAATGTGATTTCTGGACCCTGCCCACACCAGCGTGAAATGCTTGGTGCAGAATCTGACAATTGGGCAGGTTTTTTTTTTTTCCTCTGGCAATCTTTTCAGTGTGTCCAAGAAGCTTTCATAGCTGCTGTGAGACCCCACAAAATCTTAGCTTACAACCCACAACTGTAGCTCATGAACAGGTTGGAGTTTTAAAAGGAAATGGATGTTCCTGGTTGGTAGAGAAAGCAGATAGGAAGAGGAAGAGATCTACTGAGTAAGAAGACTAGCGTCTTCTTTTGGTTGCTAAAATCTGATTCAGCAGGAGAGGGGTAGTAAGAATTTCCCCTTTTACTGGATGGGTTCTAAAGTTCTAAATTAAGTATCTCTGCTTTTGTTGCTGGTGTGATATAGGACGTCTGCGGGAGGACTATTTTAAAATACATTAGTTGTTAAAAAAACAAAAATATTTTAAATTTAAGTGCAGCAGATCTGCCTCGTTCTTCCCCAAAACTTAATACTTCTCCAGTCAGGGATCTTCAGTGATTATTTTATTATTATTATTATTATTATTTTTTCTGCTTTCTCCCTCGGTGGGACTTAGGTCTCAAATTTCCTGTTTCAATGACTTATGTTCAGCTGAGACATTTAGAAAGGCATCAGATCTGACAAACTATTTTCCATCTGGAAGAAAAAAAATTGCCATAGATGGTCACAATTGTTTGTTCAGGAAGGTTGAAGAAGATCATATCTGAAGTCCTGCAGTGCTGCTGCTTATGCAACCAGCTCAAACATTAGATACTTTTACCTGCTATTATCAGAAATAAAATCAGGTATTTATTGCTGTCCCCCCAGTTTAATCTTGGAGACTGACCAACAATATAAAAATTCCCAGTCTAAAAAGCCTGTGCGAAAGGAATGGTTTAAATTCAGAAGCCTTTGACTTTTAATGTTCAGAAAGCTGAAACGTCAGTTAAAAGCAGAACATCATTGTTGAGTTTGTATTGAAGGAGCGAACTTTTTGTGTTCGGAGCAGTACTGAGGGCAGTGTCAGTGAGAACACAACACCGGCAGAGGATGATGCTGTTTTATCAGGGTAGCTGGAGCCGTTCAGTCCGTCCGTGCGTACGGCAGGGTGGCTAAACCCCTCCCCACAGCACGTTAGCTTTGCGTGTGGTGCCAGGAGTCGGTGGCTCATTGCAGGAGGGATTTATGAAGGTCTGCATCATCGTTAGGCAGACTGGAATCACAGCACTGTTAAGTTCTTGCAAAAGGAAAAGGCAAAGACGGACGAGATGAGTAACTTCTGGTGCCGTATCGCCTGATGTCTGACAATGCAGCGTGTTCTTGATCGGCCATCGCCCCTTTGGTCTTGGTCCTCCTTAGTCATTGTAAACAGGAATCTCCTCAAATCTTTGTCTGTCCACGTCCTCCCCCCTGCAGAAACCTGTGCAGCCGCATCTGCACGTCTATAAAATACAACGTATGCAGAATGGGAATTGGCAACCAAAAAACCCCAACAGCAACCCCCCCTCAGCTCTCCAGCTCCCATTGTGCCAGACAGCGTCAGAGTGGTAATGGTTTAAATGCGGGAGTTCCACCCCTGCAATTACCAGCGTCGCTTCCTGCCGGCAGCCACTGACATGGAAAGCAGCAATATGTTTTCTGAGCACACGGACTCTTGGATTCTCTCGTGTTTTCCACGTGGTCATCCGCAGAGCGATTAAGCGCGCCGGTGAGACGAGCGCCTTCGGTGTTGGGCACGGACAAAGCGAGATGCGGTGGCTCTACTGCCGCTGGCTATGGGATGGTTTCAGAAAATCCTAAGTGACCGCTCCACAAATGCAGAATGATGTGGCTCTGGTGTCTGCTCATATAGAGAGAAATCAAATGAATATTTTGTTTATATTTTTTTCTTTAGTCTTCTTACCATAAGCTGGGGTGGGGGAGAGCGAATGTGTTCAGACAAGGTGCAGAAACAGCAGCTAATCGCTGCTGGGAGCATCTGATGCAAGTGCAATTGGAGGGAGGGCAGGCTGATGCATTGTGAAGTACTCCTGAGTCTTGCCAGCCTTGTGGTCGCCTCTGAAATTCTGAGTGTTGAAGCCTAGAGTATTTTCCAGAGTAGCTCATATATAAATAAGCTTTACATGTTCTCAGACTGTGCTGCATTTCCCGCTGAAAAGCAGTATAAATATTGCTAACTACGGCAGATGTATCAGCCAACCTTTCAGTTAGTGGTGTGGGTATGTGACCAACGAGTGTTTGTTTGGGGACGTGGCAGAGTTTCTCTAAGTGGTTGTTCAGTTATGTAATTAAATAGTGAACTACAATGTAGAACCTGTAGATTTGATGGAAAGCACGTAACAGTTGTGAACAAAAAGAAAAGAATTAAAGTGCAGGTATTAAAAAAAAATACCTGTGTGAATTTGTAAAAAATCAGAGACTCACAGGATGGTGGGGGGTGGAAGGGACCTCTGGAGATCAGCGAGTCCAACCCCCCTGCCAGAGCAGGGTCACCCAGGGCAGCCCACACAGGAACAGAGCCAGGGGGGGCTGGAATCTCTCCAGAGCAGGAGACTCCCCAACCTCTCTGGGCAGCCTGGGCCAGGCTCTGTCACCCTCACAGCAAAGAAGTTTTTCCTCGTGTTGAGGTGGAACTTCCTGGTTCCAGTTTGTGCCCGTTGCCCCTCATCCCATCACTTGGCACCACTGACAAGAGCCTGGCCCCTTCTACTTGATGCCCACCCTGCAGATGTTTGTAAACATCGATCAGATCCCATCTCAGTCTTCTCCAGGCTGAACAGCCCCAGGGCTCTCAGCCTTTCCTCACCAGAGAGATGTTCCAGTCCCTTCAGCACCCTCACAGCTCCCACTGGACTCTCTCCAGTATTTCCCCGTCTCTCATGAACTGGGAACAATACTCCAGATGTGTTCTCAGTAGTGCAGAGCAGAGGGGGAGGAGAACCTCCCATGGCCTTCTGGGGCCTGTAATATTTAATAAAAGTAGCCATTAGTAATTTCCAGCACAAACACTGCTGTAAATGTTGAGGTCTTAACACTATTAGCATAAAAAGCACCCAGTGCATTGGAAAACGTAAACCTCAAAACTCCAGTGCTGGAAATTTCTGTAAGAGATGTGAAATTTCACTGCTTACTGGCTAGTTAAGGTAGAAAACCTTTTTACTGTAAAGCAGGCTCTTCATATGTCTCATCTCGTAGGGAAGGGGGACTCGCTTTAGTTGTGCACCTCGCCTTGGGTTTTCTCTGCAGTCGGGCAGAGTTCACGTGGGAACCGTCGGACACAACGGGGAGTGGAAGTTGTACCCTAAAGCCTGGCCCACAGACTCACCTGCGTTTTTCCTGTTGGCCTTGGCTCTAAAAGCTCTTCTCTCCCCTTGCAGGGTTTTCTCCTGAAGCTCGTTCTCAGGTTTGTTTTTTCTTTCCTGCAGGTGTGGGTCAGGTGGTGCTTCAAGTGGCTGCAGCCACAAACTGCAAACATCACTATGGTGTGGAGAAAGCCGATATTCCAGCCAAATATGCTGAGGTGAGGTTCTTTGGAGCAAGTTGTGCATCTGTGCCTTATTTGAAGACTAACTCGGTGGTTCGGGGTTACTCCGAAGCGCTACGTAGGAAGAAGGGCAGAGTTTCAGTCCTCGCTGCTTTTGCTTCTTGGGTTTCTGAAGTGATTTCAGGACCTGGAGATGTAACGCTGCGTTAGCAGCAGCAGAGTAGGACCTGCTCAGAGAGAAGAGCTGTGTAAGCTTCACCTAAACACCTGCAACCATCCTGTGTCTGAAATGGCTCTAACCCAGGGAGGGCTTCCAGAGACCCCAGTGCATCTGGGGAGGGATTCACCAGACAAGGAGTTCTTAAAGAGTCTAAAGGCGATGCTTCTGCTGACGATAGTGATGCATCTTTCTTGTGTCCTAAAGCTGAAGTTCTGCTCAGCTATTGAACCGTTGTAGGCTGGTGGATGAGGCCTGTGTTGGGTGTCTGGTTAGTAACTGGTTAGTAGGCACCTGGATGAAGCCTTACTACAGGAAAACCATAATGTTCCGTCAGGCAGTTTTCTTTGCGCTTGTAATTCTGTGCCAATGGGGACGCGCAAAGGTAATCAGTTCCGAGACAGACCTGGAAGGCAAGTGATCTACAAGCAAACAATAAAGGTTAGTCATGTCTCCCAATAAGAAGTTTACTTTTTCCAGTAGACTGAACCGAAGTGTAGCCCTCTGTGTTGTTAAACAGGCTGACTCAGTCTCTAGGGGCTCGAAAATTATACCTTATGAAGAGAGGGAAAATAAAAATAAACCCCCTTGATCCTCCTTTTCAGTGGTGTGGGCAAAAAAAAAAGGATAAATACAGTGGTGAAGAGCATCAAACCAGGATCTAAAAACCCATTTTGTTTCCCCTGCCGCGACCCAGTGGAAATTTCCAACTGGAATGCTCTTTGCAGTCCCTCTGCCTGAGCGTTCTGGTTTCCCTGGGGAGTCGCTTGCGAGGCCTGGACTCGTGTCTGTGGTTAACTGCAAACTTAAAGATGAGCGTTAAAGAAGGAAAGCTGATTCTCACTGTCACTAATGCCCCCTCATGTCATTGTGCAAGCACAAGGCTTTAGTGAAAACATTTAGTAACCAAAAAAATTACCCACAAATTGAATATTAGGAGCATTAACTCCTGGGGTACCTTCATTTTCACAAGTACACCAGCATTTCATAAGATTACTGAACGAACAAAATATATTGCTTTAATCTTCTGGTTACAGATGACGTCCTGTCAGGTTTAACAAGTAGCCAGCTGCCGCAGTGTCAGAATGTGTGAAGCTGCCTGCGTACAGCTAATCTGCCTTGTGCTGTGTCTAAGGGACCAGTTTTCCGCCCCATCTCTGACAAACATTTGTGGAAAGGATTGGATTAAGTTTCTCGTTAAAATTGGCTGTGGCAACGCATCTCTGGTTACCATGATAATTAACGTGATGACTTTGAAAAGCTTCAGCTAAAGAGGAATAACGTTATGGATTTGGTTTAGTGAAGCTGTCTGAGGAGGGGAATATAGTTAAAACCTAACTTTGTAGAGGATATGAAAATACTGAAAGCTTTTGTAGCTTATCCTACTAAGCTTTGGAGTGCTTTTGAAACATGAAGAATTGTAAAGCCTGTCAACACGCCCTGTTTTATTGGGCTGCTGATGGGTCTCCACCATCTCCAAGCTGTCAGGGAAGCCAGAATTCCTCCTCTGCTCCTCTCCCTTATCTCCCTTCCCTTCTACCTCCAAATGTGGGCCCTCCCATAGGTGGAGTCAAGCCCTAAAGATCACAAGGGTTGGCTTTTTTTTAATAGTCTTTGAAGAGACCTGAATTTCGTTTTCAGTTGTGTTCTAGAGGCTTAGCTGGACCCTCACTGCCGCTCCGAACTGTCAACCTCTGCTGCCCGTTGGCAATTTATAGAGCCAGGGACACAGCTTTGTGAACGTGGAGGTGCACGTTTGTAAGGCACCGAGCTATCTCGATGTGTTGGGCTTTTTGGTTCTCTTCCCCTATATTTGGGCACTGGAAAACTGGTGCCAGCCACCCAGGCAGTGGTAGCAGCCACCCATCCTCTGCTGCCTTAGCCTGTGTAGCTGTAGTTTGCAGCTGGTGGCTCCACCAGCGCGCTGCTCCTGCCGTTTGCTGTCGTGGTGCTCTGCGTGCTGCTTTCTGCTCCCCCGTTCACCCCAGCAGACCTCTCTTCACCCTGTTTGCTCCTTTGCTGTCTGGGCTTAGGCTGGGCTGCATTCCGGGCCACCTCTTCACTTTGGATTATGTGTCACAGCGCGGTAGCCGCTTAAGGTTACGCCACTTTTAGCGCTGAGCAGCGTCGGCTCCGAGGGTCTGGGTCTTTGATGCAAAGGGGGGAGAGAAGGTGCCGGCTTTGTCTCGGCCCTGATGAAGAAAAGGGATTTTTTTTTTTAGGGAAAGGAAACTCCCTTAATTGTCTGTCTGCCTACCCTTTGAGTGTAAATGGCAAAAAACCCCAACCCAACTGACCCAAAACTCTGGGGGGGTCACTTCTCAAAGCTGCATCTGCGTTCACTGCAATGTCACTGGTGCCACGAGGTGTCCTAACAGGTGGTTTTGTTTTTCCTCTCTCTTCTAGACGATGGACAGAGAGTTCAGAAAGTGGATGAAATGGTATGGGAAAAAACATGCAGAATACACAGTGAGTGAAATTCAGCTGAAACACTTTGTGATCCGTGTTGATGTACAGAATTTGCAAAGCCCGCTGTGGCCTTTCACCATCCAAGCAGCAGCACGAGGCATGTCTGCTTCCTGGCTCTGAGCTTGATATCCTGAGGATGGTGTTCTCCAAGACATCTTCCCGGGCTTATTGGGAGCACTTTCAGGTCTTTTCAAAAGATCTCGGAAGAATTATTGCTCTAAACCTTGTCATTTTAACTGGGGCTGCCGTGTGTCTTCTGTTTGTGTTGAATCTCCTTTTACATTTTTTTTTTTTTCCCTTCTCTCTCCGTGCTGTGGGGGTTCTGCTGGGTCGACTGTTGAAAATGGCAGCTCCTCCTTGGGTTTCTGAACTGTCCTGCTAGAAACAAAAGCTGCAACTTTTAGTTCTGTAGGCAGGTGAAGGTGTGGTCACCTGGGACAGGCAGTGGAGGGGGGTGAGATGACAGAGATTTCAACACTGGGGGGCATGAGGTTGAAGTTCTGGCTGAATGGCAGCACTGTGAGATTAGAACAGAATTAAGAGGGTAGCTGGTTTGTAGTTGGAAGTGGGGGCTGTGGGCTCAGGAGGGATGGTGGGTGGTCAGTTCTAATTTGGAAGGGATTGGAAGTAGGTGCTCTGAGGGTGGAGCTAGGGCAGGGAGAGTAAATGGGTCATGGCAGGGGCTAGAGACACATGTTGACGTAGCTTTCCCCTTCCTCCAGATGTTAAATTAACCCTTGTGGATGTGCTTTCTGCTCTAATGATAGTGTGAAGCATGTGCAGAGTCCTACTCTCTCGTGTCACCCCTTCCCTTTTCCCTTTCGCCCCCTTCTTGACTGTCACTAAAAAATCTGCTCCCTAGCTCATCCCTCCCCAGTGAGGAAAAGTGTGTAATCTTAGTACAGTAGGAACCTGCTGGGAGTTTGAAACTCCATCTATTGCTGCTTCTCCTACCGCTTTCCTA
This sequence comes from Ceryle rudis, assembly GCA_033439905.1. Lineage (NCBI taxonomy): Eukaryota > Metazoa > Chordata > Aves > Coraciiformes > Cerylidae > Ceryle > Ceryle rudis. Next base: position 30,058 of record JAAGNO010031168.1, read on the forward strand.
TGGCCAAGAATGAGGTTGGATGGATGGGGGTTGTTCCTTAATTGTCCAGAGGAGTTGGGTCGCTCTTTGCTGCTCAGACGTAGCAGCCAGCAACGCAAAGGGTGAGCAAGTGGCCGGGGAGCTGCTTCTTCCCATCCTTCTGCACAGAGCCGTTATTGCTGTGTTACTGGGATGGTCTGAATCCCGTGGCTCTGAGCATCCCAGCAGCGTGGAGTCAAATGGCAGAGAATAAGTACCCAGCCTTTATTTCCCAGTTGTCTGTCTGCTGGGATCCCTGGTGCTCTTTAGAGGGCTCACCTTGGCAGGAAGGATGCTCCAAGCCTCCCGTCGGGAAGCTGCCTGGAGAAGGTGATCGTGCCACCTGCCTCTGGGCACTTTCTCCCTCCAGTGCCTTTACTGTATAGAGTGGTGTTCTGTCAGCGGGATGCTGGGTCTGCTGTGGGACTGGTTTGTAGCAGGAGTGATACCAGGCTGCTAACTTTTTCCTGCTGTGGAAACACTGCGAACGCTTCACTTTTCACAGAGTGGCCATATGGCATTTTTCCATTGTGTCACCCAGCTGGCACCACATGAAAGGCATTGTTGCTGAAGATACTCTGCTTATGAGCTGTGCAATTTAAAGTCTAGGATAGGAACTTGGATGGAAATATTGAAAGCATATTGATTGCCGTAGGCAGGGAGCATTTCCATATTGTGCATTCCAAGTGACAGAGTCTGGTGCTATACTGAAATAAAGCTACTTATTTTTTTTTTTTGCGAGGTTCTTTGGCTTCTAGAAGTCTGTTTTCTGAAAAGCGTTTAGAGAGGAATTTCTCCTGACTCTGCTGTCTGCTTTGCAGGGAAGAGTTGAACACTTGCAGCACTTCTCGTCTTAAGGAAAGTTGGTTTCCTACCACCTTGTCGTAATGATGCTTGAAGGCAGATTTTGGTCTTTTACATCTAGACACATGGGGCAGATTGTTTTTGGTTTATTGCTTCACCAAACCTCCTAGGCTTTTGCCAAACGCTGTTTTTTTTACTGACTCCTTAGACGGCATCTTCCACGGGTGACTGTTGTTAAAGAGAGTCCCTTAAACTTGTCTCATAATGCGACTAGAAGGTACTGGAAGGCACGGAATTAAAAGCCTGGTATCTTTATTTTCCAGGAAAACAACTTTGTCCCTGCAAAATGCTTAGTGGAGTCCCAGAATTCCAAATGGAGACAAAATAAACACAAATTGAAATAGTCTGTCATCAGCAGAGCTTAACTTGTGAATTCCACCCTAATATTTTAGACGGTCATATGAAAAATAACTATTTTGAAAAGAATAAAGTGTTGGAGGAGGGAAGCTTGGCAGAAGTTCCCACCTGCAGCTTTGTCTGAATAAGATGGACTGTGGTGGTTTTGTCTTCATGCACACAACAGCTGCTGCCTTGATGTAAAGTCAGAATTGTGGTACCTAAAGCAGCAATAAATCCTGGAGTTGGGCTGCAGGGTTGTAGCTTTTTTTATTTTGTTTGGGTTTTTTTTAACAGCCAAGAAAGAGCCCAGTACAATTACAGGTTTCCAATACAAAAGGATTTTTGATTTCTCACTGAAAAGTCCTCTGCTGCTTGTCTTAAGTCTCGTCTTTTACCTAGCCCTGTTTTGGGGAGGCAGCAGTTGATTTGCCTTCCCAGCCCTGCAGCCATCACATTCGTTTCCTTGGCTTTCTTGCCTTCCCCAGTGGGGTGTCCTTGTTACTGCTGGAACCTCTGAGCTTGGACACATGAATTCATAAAATACCAGGTTGGAAGAAACCTCAAGGATCATCTGGTCCAACCTTTTAAGGTAAACTATATGTAGTTTAAATGAGCTGGCCCGGCACCCTGTCAAGCTGAGCGTTAAAACTGTCCAGTGTAGGGGAATCCACCACATCCCTGGGAGATTATTCCAGGGTTGGATTGTTCTCCTGGTGGGAAATTATCTCCCGGAGTCCAATCAGAATCTCCCCGGGAGCGTCTTGTACCCATTACCCCTTGTCTTTTCTACGTGACTCCTTGTAAAAAGGGAGTCTCCCATCTTCTTGGTAGCCACATTTTACGTACTGGTACCTGCTAATAAGGTCTCTTCTAGGCCTTCTCTTCTCAAGGGTTAAAAACCCACCATCTTTCTCAACCTTCCTTCATATGGCAGGTCAGCCAGTCCTGATCATCCCGATGAGCAAGATCCAGTGACAACATTTAACATAAACCCCGATTGTCCCTTTCCGTTCTATTTTGTCCACAATCACAAAAGGGAACCCCCCACGCCCCGTCTCTTTGGAGAAATGGTTCCATGCTAAATAGGCAGAGTCACTTACATGCAGATCTTCTCAGTAAAACAAAACATCGTTATGTAGGCACTTTGAGATGCTAATTGCATGTCAAACTTCTCCAGTAGCTAGAGGCAAAGTGTCCCGAGGCACCTTGGATGCCTAAGGCTTCTGCAGAGCTACAGCTCCTAGTAATGGGTCACTGCTGCAGCTTTACAGTGGGAAGATCCATTTGAGGCACGGGAGGAGTGGGAGAAAGGTTGCTCATCATACGTTGGCTTGTAAGTCTCCTGATCTCCATCTGTTGTAGGTAACTGTATCTCATAATCCTCTTAAATGAACTGAGTTTCATTTTAAATGATGAGCTGTTCAATCTCATGATTCTAATTGGAGGGGGGGGTGGAACCAAGACAAAACCAAACAAAAAAAAATCCCCAAACAACCCAAACGAAAACAAGAGGGTGAGACTTTCTGATAACGATCTTAATTTTTCTATTCAACTGCTATGTTTCAACTTGCTATGAAGATTTACCTCCCTGTGCTATGGTTGCATAGCTGGTGATGGCCAATTCCTGATTGCTGAGGGATAATAATATTCTTTGCTGGTCTTCTTTTACATTCAGAGGGAACGCATTCTACTCCTAGGGCTTTTTTCATCATCGTCATCATCGCCTTCTTCAGCTTTCTGGCCTAGAGTGTCCCACTTCCAACACGTCTCACTTTGTTTCAACTCTTTTTATCTTCTCGTTTCTCTTCCCGTGGAACAGAGAGGTTCCCAAGATCAGCCTTGCCTCATTCTTTTAAAGAAAACTCTTGTCTGAAGGAAATGGGAGACTTCTCTTAGGTCATTAGGCCTAGATAATTAGCGAGTCTGTCTTGGGGAATTTCTGCACATGTGCAGTCCTCAAATGAAAAAGGGGTATTGCAATTAGGAGGCAGATGGATTTTCATGGTTTCTAACTGTAAATAGCCTCACGTGGCCTCAGAATCAGAGCCGTCTCCAGGTATCTAGGGCACAATGCTGAGATTGCCATGCAGCAGAAAGCGCTTCACTGCTCTTCCTGGAGTGCCCTTGACGGAAGTCCTCAGTGTCTCCTCAGTGCCTACTACCTGGTGTACCCTTCTGTTAGGGGAGGGTGTTCTTCCAGTCAGAGGTTAGAGTTGGTCTCTGCAAGCGGTGGCTGCAGTCACACGTGGGACTTCTGCTGAAGACAAGGATTGGGTTTGGCTTTGTTTACTCAGGGCTGTTATAACACAAGATCTTCCCCTGTCCCATAACAGCTTCTTTTAGCGGTAGGTGGAAATCATCTACAAGTCTTCAAAAGAAGTGCAGGAAAGCAGAGATCAGCATTGCTCAGGGCGGGGATTTTGGCTGGCGGGGCATCTCTGTCACCCGTGCTGTCTGCTCGAAGGAAACCCCAGTAGCTTCTAACTGCTGGAGATGCTCTGTGGCTCAGCAGCATGGAGGAGAGGTGATTTTTAATGTGCATAAATCAATGGAAGCCTGGCGTAGGGCTTGTCTCCGAGTTTGGGGTGCCCTGCCTGCCTCGTTTTACTGGAAATCTCTGTTCTGAGCAAAAGCAGAGCAATTTGCTGAGGAGCTTCATTGTTGCCTGATGGCAGCTGCTCTGTGGGGCTAAGTGACATCAGTGCCCTTAACCAGGTCCCTTGCCGAGCAGTGCCCTGCAGCTGGGCAGAGCACAGGACAGCTCTTTGTCCCAGGTAGCTCTGACTGCCCTATTTCTGCGGGAAGCTCGACGCTTCGCTATTTGAAAAGCCCTCCGAACGTCCCCTGTGGCTTTGAAATGATGCCACGTTTCGGAGGTTTGGATTCGTGCCTCCGGTTATTTTTGAAAAAGAACAGGAACCTAAAAATAACCATGTGTACTTTTCCAGGCAGAAATGAGTGGTTTTTGTGAGCCAAGTGTTCGCACGGAGGCTGCTGGAATGAGCCATTCTGCGTGTGAATTTATGGCTCTGCGGAGCCGGTCAAACGGAGCGTTACCAGAGAGACTGGCAGAGCCATCCCAGCTCTCCTCCGCCGCACAGGGGCTTGACCTTCACAAACTGTTGCTCTGCTCCCTGATGAACGCGCGCCCGCTGGAGTTGTACCTCTGGTTGCTTCCCCCGGGTGGTGACCGGCTGAGTTACAGCAGGCAGGTGCCGTTGAGCGAATTTCTGCAGTCTCTGTAAATGTATCTGTTGAGAAAAAAAAGAAACCAAAACAAACAAAAAAAACCCCCCAAACAACAACAAAACCGAATAAAAACCTGGTTTGGTTTCTAAATTTGGAAACAATGCAGGCTGGCAGCTCTCTGAAGCGGATTTCACTGAGCTAATTATCCTTTTAGATAAAGCAAGTCTCCTGCATTGTCTAATCAGATGAAAATATCTGCATTACAGATGGTCCCTTCCATTCATTATTCACTAAGGAGATTAAGTTTCGTAGAGAGAGGAGGAACATGAGGGGGGTGGGGACACTGGTTGGAAGAGATTGAGTGTATCCCTGGAGCTGTCACTGCTGCTTTGCACGAGTGTTCTGCCTCCTCCCTACCTGACCATATCACAGAATCCCAGCACGGTGGGGTTTGGGAGGGCTCTCTGGGGATGATCTGGTGCCACCCCCCTGCTCCAGCCAGCAGGGGCACCCAGAGCAGGGGGCCCAGCAGCGCAGGG
>JAAGNO010031168.1:35540-57103 GCA_033439905.1 Ceryle rudis
GGGTCCAGGCGGGTTGGGAATCTCTCCAGGGAAGGAGACTCCACAGCCTCTCTGGGCAGCCTGGCACAGGCTCCCACCCTCTCCCACCAAACAACTTGCTCCTCCTGCTCAGGTGGAACCTCCTGGGTTCCAGTTGGTGCCCCTTGTTGCCCCTTGTCCTGTCCCTGGGCACCACTGACCAGAGTCTGTCCCCATCCTCTCACCCCCCTAAAGGGGGCCCTTTAACTATCAATGAGCATTGATCAGATCCCCATGGATCTTACGGACCACGTTCTTCTACTGGTTTAGCTACGGCAGCCCCTAGCCAGGAGTTCATGAGCTGGAGTTTCCTTACCAGTTCTTGTTTCACTCTCAGAATTACTGTAAACCACAGGCTTGGCTGGGAGTTTGGGGGGATTTTGTTGATTTCCCTGTTTCAGCTGCTGGGGAATGCCCTCCTTTCCTCCTTTTAGGCCATCATTTATTGATCAGAGCTGCCCCGGTGCAGTCGGTGAAGAAAGTGGTTGTTAGGAGGAGTCAATCAGGTGGCTCTTGGGCTGTTCTGAATGTAGCAGACCACCGATCCAGGAACCACTGTCTTGCTTCCAGAGGAGAAAAAAAATAACCAATTTTCCCTCAACCGCAGTTGACCATCTGGTTACTTCTGCACTCCAGTATTTTTCCTGGTGAGATTTCTTTTTCCCCCTCAGCTAATGGCTACGTGTGAGCTGGGCTAACGTTACAACACCAAAACAGACAGGTTTTAACAGAGCTGTGTTCCATTTGAATTGTAACATGGCTCTGTCTCGCGCACGTGGACAGGGGGGAAAAGTGTTCATCCTCCACGTGCCGTGTCAGGTTAAAGCACTGAGGTTTGGGTTATAACTCTGCCCTTCCCAACCACAGCAGCAGGACACAGGGAGCCTGTAACTGGATCCAAGTAACATATCACAGCCGCCTAGGTTGGATTTCGAGACCTTTATATGAAGCTCAGTACTTCAAAATAGCGTCGTGTTACTCTGGCTCTTTGTGTTTCCTTATTTCTCAAAGGTTTTTCTTTCTCCCGTTGCTGTATGAAAACCTCCTGTAGACATTAGAAACCCTGGTGTGGAGAACTGCACTAGAGAAGCTGACTTGCAGAAATTGCTGTAAAAAATAAATACAGTTGCCTTGCATGTGGGTTTTCTTCTCCTGTGTCTTGGTTACTCAACCGTGAAACTATTTATTGCAAGAACAGATCAGACACTGAGACAAAACTACCTCTTAAATAATCTTGAGCTGGTCTCCATTCACAGTAGCGAGGTTTGGAAGTAGCTGGAAGGTGTCTGCATTGCAGTGCCAGCACTTCTGCAGGAGCTGGCACTGAGGAGGGTCACTTATTGATCAGAGCTCCCCAGGTACAGTCGGTGGAGAAACTGGTTGTCAGGAGGAATCAGTCAGGTAGCTCTTGCGCTACTTCTTGCCCTACAGAGGAGCGGATACAGAGGAAGGATGCGAAGCTGTTGCTTTGATGCTCCTGGGGTTCTGATATAAGCCATCATCTGGCCCCTTCACAGCGCGTCGTCATCATTAATTATATAATTGCATGTTATTTTTCCTCTCCTTGTATCTTTCCCCCTAAAACCCCCTCCTTCTGCCTTCCTTGTGACACAGCAGAGCAGCACAACCCCCAGCTTCCCCTCATTTCAAGAACATGACTGAGACTGTTCGTCTGGGGAAAAGCCGTGTAGTTGTGGGTATTAACCTGGAACAAGGCAGGGTTTCGTCAGAAAGCTTCTACGTACGTCACTGAAGTCTTTCAAATAAGGCCTTTGTGTTACTTGGTTTCCAACTCGAAAGCCTTAGAAGCATTTGATTTTTATATTTAGTACCACAGAAGAATCAGATGCTCGTCTGTCTGTTGCACCAAGAGCCTGAATTCCGAGCCAGCCTTCCCAGCGTGCGCTGTGCCCAGGCTCTGTGCTCCGGGCCCAGCAGAACCAGGGGGTCAGCGGGGCTTGCTGGGGGCATTCGCTGATCGTGTCTGGTCCGGGTGCTGTAGGGCATTGCTGGCTTCTCCAGACAGCACAGTCTTCAGAGGGCACCCCTGATAACCTGGAGAGCCTTCCCTGTTCATCCCGTGGCAGGAGAGCTGCTGAGGGTGGGAGCAGAGAGGGAGGCAGCTCTGGGACCCGAGGGATGGGCAGATCCAGCCGCAGGGCTCCGAGTGCTTCATCTCCTCGGCCTTTCCTAAAGACTTGATGTGGCCTCACTTGTGGTATGGCCGAGGGGGTCCAGCACCTTTGGCCTTCTCCAGAGGAAAAGGGATACGGAGCAGAAAGGAACAATGTTAACTCGTGCGTGTCTGTGGTTTTTGTGTTCTTTTGTCTTTTTAAGCTGGAAAGAGGTGACTTCCTCTCAGAAGAATGGAGAGAGAGAATTGCAAACACAAGGTACAGTACAGCAATTGAATGCTGCTTTATGAACTGAATATTTGGGAGTTTGTATAATGGAAAGTGGGAGGCTGGCCAACTTTTTATATAGAATTTCCATAGCAAATACCAGAAGTCTATCTGCCAACTTTTATACTGGCCTCTTTGGATCCGTTTTTCTGCCTAGAGAATGGGTTTAAATGCACGTCCCGTGATACTACACACAAGGCTGTAGCCAAGATAAATTCTGGTTGTACAGCGAAGTGTAAACCTCTGTTTGGTTTGCATACCCCTGTAGCTGGTGTGAACGATTCTGGCAGAGCACTGACTTGTCTTGGCTACTGGGGCACAGGGAGGCTCGCTTTCCGTGTGAAAGGAGCGCAGAAGACCCAAGTGAGTCTGTTCCAACTCAAACTGGGAGTGCATTTAAGCTGATTGTCTTAAAGACTTACTTCCACAAAGATCAGTGCAGAGGGTTAGACTCCTCTTCCGATGGTAGCAAAAAGTGAGTAAAGTTGTTAAAAGCAATAAAATATTCTTCCATATTTGTACAGGGTTTGCATTTATTTGGCCTTATAGACAGAAAAAAAAAAGAAATTACTTTTAATTTTTATATGACCTTCTGGGCCACGCTGTTATGAGGGGGAATGGAAGAAAGTTGTCAAAAGAGGGCTCTCCGAAAGTCTTCAGCGTTGTGGCATTTTCTGGATTGCTTCCAAGGCTCTGTTTTAAGAGTGATCCATCAGCACGGCGTCTGCCAGGCTGGTGACTTTGCCATTACGATCTCTCTCTGTTAAACTTGTGGAGGTGCCTTTTAATTTGTGGACAGATGTTACCCCAGCCTCGCAACGTGGTGGGGTTTTGCTTTTCGCTTGCCATTCCAAACGCACGCTCCTCTGCTGTCTGTGCAACTTTCCTTGGAACAGATTTCATTTTTCTTTTTTATTTTTAGCTGAAGCACATCTAACCCTGTGCAGAAATGCTGCGAGACGTTTACGTTGCGTGGTAGGCAGCTGATTGTAGGGCTAATTGTAGGGCTAATTGTAGGGCCGCTCATCGACAGCCACCTTTTTTTACTCTCTGATACACTCCAAAAGAAGGAGCTTTTTGCCCTCAAGCGTCAGGGGCTGGTGTTTGACCAGTTGGCACGCTCAGGGCAGTGTCTGCTCTAATGAGACTGATGAATTCACGTGGGAGTCATCCAGTCGAGGCCGAAGCGTCGCCCATCCTGTGAGCGGGGACGGGTGGCCGGGCTCTGACGGGAAGGGCCCGTCTGTCCCAGGACAGGGCTCTGGGCGGTTGTGTGGCAACACGTGAGCCAGCCCTGCAGTGTTCTGTACTCATGGTTAGCAGTACGTGCTCAAAAGAGGTGGACGGGGGGCTCCTGTGCTTCTGTCGTGTGCATACAAAATACCGTGCCAGAAGGAACACGGGAAAAAAAAGTCTGGCTGGCAAGCTCTGAGTTTTTCCCTTCCTTTCCTGGATGTTTTCTAGTCCCGTTAATACGCTTGGCTCTTTTGCGAGGCCTCTTCTTTGGCACACGGTGGAAGGAGGAGGAAGAAACCCCCGCTAGCCTTACTTGCCAGGCAGGGTTTCCCAAATCTCAAGTGCAAGGCGTAGCAAGAACAACTTCTTTTCTTTATTTTTTCTTTTTTTTTTCTTGATGTATAAACATTTTTCATCCGTGGTTTTTAATAGCTTTGGCTGCTGCTCTTAAACTCAGTGTCCTTGTTGAATATGTTTCGTGTGTGGAGGCACTAGGAGGGGAGTTTTTAAGCAGAGTTCTTGCACAGAAAGCAGTTTTCACGTTGAACAACAAGCCCCGGTTGGTTTGCACGGTGTGCTCAACGTGCGCAGGGTGCTCAGCAGCCTCCAAGAGATGTGGAGGACTCTTGTTGGTGGGAAACAGACACCAGGGACAATTAGGCCCAGGCTCTTAAAAATAAAGGCATATATTTTTTTTTAAAGCCGTCATATGTTCCGTTTCTTTCCAAAACATTTTTATCATTTGAGGGATTCCACCTTTGCCCAGGTTTCTGTGATTCCACAGGACGGTGCCTTTTTCATCAGCAAACCCCCTCCAGTTGGATCTCTAACCCAGGAAGAAAGATACAACTCTTGTGGGTTAGGGTGAAGTGCTGGGTTTAGGGCAGGGAAAAAAATGGGGAGAGATATCAATGGTCTTTTTTGTGCAGTGGGGGAATTTAGAGCCAGGAGAGAAAATATATTCCATTATTTTGCTCTAATACCTTAAACGCACGTGAAGAAGTAACGGGATGCATCGTGCGTCACGTTGGTTTATCACCTTTCACGCGTGGATTCGCAGCCGTATGTGTGTTGGTAGGTGCTGTGTCGGTGCTCGATCTCACCACGGCAGAGGGGTGAAAACATTTTACACGTTGTTTTTGCCTTGAAAACCTCAGCTGGATGCTGAGAGGAAGTGTCGGAGCAGGACACCGTCAGCATGTTTTAACCATGGTCACGTGGGCAGCGTGCGAATGCTAAAGGTCAGGATCTGCTTTGTGGCACTAGGCAAGAAGAAAGCGTTTTGTGGGATGGCAGAAGCTGTTCAGTCAGGGACACGCAGCGTTTTTCACTTTCAGAAGTGGCTGTAGAGGCTCAGAGTGACAGTGGCTTGCGGTTGGGGGGTAGCTGTGTGTATACTTGGGTGCCGCTTGCTCGTCCCTGTTCATTAACTAAACCCTTGTCTTGCAGCGTGATTTTTGTGAATAATTTTGCCTTTGGTCCTGAGGTGGATCACCAGCTGAAGGAGAGATTTGCAAACATGAAGGAAGGTAACAACTGGAATTTAAACCCCTTTCCCAGGGGTTTCCTGCTGCGGGGGGCTGGTGGTGGGGGGGTTTAGCTGCAGCCCTCGGCGGGTTTCGTTCTGTGCCTTGCACCACAATGGTTGTTTCTTGGGCTTTCTACTTCCAGTCTTAATATTTGCTCTGACCAGCCTGATCCCTTGGAGGTAGCTCTGCATGTGAGGGCTCTGGTGGGGTTGGGGGAGCTGTCGGTCCTCTTGCACCTCTTACGAGAGCCAACAACACGTGCAACGCCCGAGACTGCAAAGCTTCCCAGGGGCTTTGGAGGGGCTCTGCGTGCCCGGGTTCTGTAACCACCTACTGAATTTACTGGACTTCCCAGTTACAGTTGGCACGTTTAGTGCTGGGTATTAACTAGTAAGTGTTAAAACGGGGACAGCTGTCACTGGATGTCTCACGTGCTCCTGGAGAAGTCACGCTGCAGACACTAGTGACCGGGGATGCCCAGTAACCCCACTGTGGTTTTTTCCTTTCCTCTTAACTGCTTGGATAAGAAATGATTTTATTTGATCACGGCAGGAATTACTAAACTAAGTGTTTCTGAGAAGAAAAATGTGTGGCATGACCAAAGAAGCTGTGGCTTCCCGCACTAGAGCTTTGTGCTGAAGTAAATAATGTGACTTGGGGGCTCTGCTGCAAACCATATAACCCCCAAACTTAAGCCGTCATCTTTAATTTAACGGTTGCTTTTTATTTTTATTTTTATTTTTTCAACTTTTGCTTAGTGGGGGCTTGAGAGCAGCGACAGGGTGGGGAAGGGTCAAGTGCTTTTTACAAAATAAAGAAACTTGGAGCAGCAGAAGGAGTTGGGCTTTGTGCCTTGGGCTGAATGACCACACATAGCTGTGAAATGGAGATCAGTGTTCTTTGAAATAAAAGGGCTTTGGGGGCTTGTGTAGGACAGAGACTAACTAGAACTGAGACCCCGGTGTTCCCGACTGCAATGTCTGCAGATTGCCACTGAGAATTCACCTGCATTTTCGGGAAGTGTTTTAAGAGCTGTCACCTTAAAGGGATCCTTCCCGTGTCACCTCATAGCTACCAGCAGCACTAATACATTGACTTTCTTGGACGCTATCAGAATGAGCAATAAATAATAATAATAATTACATGGTTTTTATGATATACAAGCGGTAGCCTTATTAGGACTGCTCTTGAAGGCTCTGTGCTGGATTCTATCTAATAAATAATTTCTAGGAGAAACAGTGGTGGCTGACTGCCCTCTTCCTTTTTTTTTTTCCAGGTGGGAGAATTGTGTCCTCAAAACCGTTTGCACCTCTGAATTTTAGAATTAACAGTCGAAACTTGAGTGGTAAGATTGCCCTTTTTATTGTTCGTGACAATTACGGTGTTTTCGTTATCTGAACATCGCTGTAGTGGGGGTTTTGTTGCTTTAAAGACTTGTTAAGGAAGTAGAAAGATGCCCTCCTGTTATTGTAGCATACATGCCAAAGTGACGTGTATTTAAAATCAGACACACACAGAAAAAACACCCAAGGCTGGAACAAACAGACGCTCTTTTTCTGGGGTTCATCCCGCGGTGTTCAGATATCAACGCTGTCAGTGTTTCCCTGCTTGGACACCTTCTGTAGCTGAAGAGAAATAAGGTGTTTCAAGGGCGTGATTCATTTCTTCAGCTACAGAGAGTAACTTGTGAGTTCCTTGTACCCTCGCTGTCTAAACATGGACAGGTAAATCCCACCAGCCGTGATTTGTAAGGCTTGGAAGCTGAAACCTTCAACTTTGCCATGTCTTCTGTAGCGTAAATGGATCAAACAGACCTGTCCCATCAACGCCCAGTCGCCGGGTCTTGGTTTATTGCCAACAAAGTTTTGTGGGTTTCCTTCTCTTCTGAACGCAGTAGACTTGATATTTGGCAACGTTGTCCTTTGAAGCGCAGGTTAATGAGATGGTGAGGTTACCAACACACCCCGTGTTACTGGGTTTGCCTCTGACCTTTTTATTCAATTTTTATTGTTGAAATTTTTCAAGCAGCAGAACGATCCAAGCTGGATTCTACACATAGTTACCGTGTCCTGTGCAAAACACACCCTAACATTTAACAACGCCTCGTTCCCCTCCTTGTGCAAACACAACGAGTAACGTCCCGAGTTGCAGATCTCAAGCTGTGCACTCTGGTTTTTGGCCTGACACCCTTGGTAAAGTCCTTCTCAAGAACAGCAGTTTGAAGACTTGTCATTAAGGCATTTCACTGAAATTGTGCCATTGTGAGTTATTTTTACTAAGCTTGAATTGTTGTGAACGTCCCGTGCGACGGACACCCAAAGCTGCCCTTTTCCTTCCCGTTCAACACTCTTTTCTGTGGCACCTGATTGTTTGGATCCTTATTAACCTGTGGGTCCTGGCTTTGTAGACAGGTACTTGGAAATCAAAAGGGGGGAAACAAAAAAGGCAGAATGGTACTGCTGGAAATCCTCAAACCTCCAGAGAGCTGGGATCAGCCTGTCAGTTTGCTATTAAGACAAAGAGCAGGGAGGTAAAGCCTAATGGCTCCCTCACAGCCCTCTGGAACTAGGTGAAATGTAAGAAGGCACTTCTGAGGTTTCAATTAGGAGACCTGCCTATGTAAATAGATTTTTTTTTGGCCTCTCAAGCCTTTTCTTTCCTGGCTTCTGACCATTTTGTTATCTCTCTTGGCTAGCTTTGGGAGACTGCCGTTATTAAAAACGTGGTGGGGAGGCAAAGGGCCCAACGTGCACAACATTTTTCCCCGAAGAAAAGCTCTGATTAAGACCATCAGCTGAGCCAGTTCCTTATCCTGTTTCAGCTCTCACCCCAGGGAGGATTCACGGGGAATGTTTTCTAGAACTGCTGACGTTTGATGTATCAGCTGTTGTTTCGTGCTTAATGTGAATGTTGATGTTGAAATTATATAGAGATAGCTAATTAAGATTTGGGTGAACGAGGTTGCTCAGTGTAAGAGCTTCCACTAATAGGAAGCTCTTCCAGGGCTTCAGGTAAGAGGTCCTGAAAAGAAATTACCTTTCTATGCTACGAACAGTGAGGGACAATTGAGGGAATCGGTTTTAGGTCTTAATCCCAACCTGTGACCCTACTGTACTTGAGAAATACCAGTCTCAAATGAACGTGAGTGGGATGTACTGGGCCTGGGGCTCGTTCCAGTCTTAATGGCCTCTTCTCGGTGACACTTCCAGGGAAGTGGCATCAGATGCGGCCGACACCCTCAGCCGCAGAGCCGGTGATTCCGCCCCGCTGCGCTGGCTTTGTGCTGCTGCCCTGCGAGGTTTTTCATAGCACGTGTGAAAACGATCCTATTTCATACACAGACTTCAGCGGGGGGGCTGTGTGCCCGAGGATGATTTCAGTCACGTGGCTTGCCCGTCGAATGTTTTAGTCTGAAGTACGAACAGCTAAGTAATTTAAAATACAGAGCGGAAAAGAGAAAGCTTTAAGAAGCAGGCAAACTTTTTTTTTCTTAATACTGTTTTAGTCCTTACTCGTTCCATCTGGAAAGAGAAATGGAAATACGGAAAGAGTTGGGACAAACCAAAACAAGTATTAAAATGTGGTTAAAATAGTGGTTGAAGTTACTGAGTCCTAGACCTTGTTTTTTGATTCTTCTGGGCAATTTTCTATTTAATTAGAAGCGGCCTTTAATTTCTTCTGCAGTCATGCCACTCACTCGCTGTTCAGTGGTTGTGGAAATGCTTAGACACATCCCATACCTATTAATTCTAGGGAACAAAACAAATACAGGCAAGAAAGCAAATATAAAACATGTTTGTCCCCAGTCCAAATATAGCGCAGTCACAGTTTACAGGGGTTGGATCTAATGACGTTCTGTAACTGGCCCTGTCTAATTAAATCCTGCCTCTTGCTACAGATGGGTTGTGGCTGGGCTGTGGATGCGCTTCCTTCTGGGACGTTGCTCTCTGAATACAACGCTGATCTTTGTGTTTTGAAAATGCCTTTATTGTTGCATGGCTAGTTCCAGCAGAGTGGAACTGAGTAGCAAACCGAGCGAGCCTTGCTTCCCTAACTTGACTTTTCCTCCTTTAGATATTGGCACTATAATGAGAGTTGTGGAGCTATCACCACTGAAAGGGTCTGTGTCATGGACCGGGAAACCAGTTTCTTACTACCTGCATACTATTGACCGAACCATAGTGAGTATGAACACGGGCCGGTGAATCTCTGGCTGCTTTACCTGCTTGGGAGCCAACGTGCCAACTTCAGTTCTTGGGAATTGTTTTCCTATTCATGTGCATATTCCCAGTCCCATAGCACAGCTAACTGGAAGGGGTGCGCTTCCCCCGTTACCTGTGCAGATCACAGTTCCACAAAGAGTGTCTGTGGCGGTCTCTTAACTCTCGATGGTGCCTAGATTTACCAGGGCAGTTCCTCCTCACACCCCAGGCTGTGCCACTGTGCAGTGGGGGTCTTGTGCTTCAGCTTCCCCACCGAGTAAAGACTGATGGGTCTGGAATCCTTCAGGTAGCTTTGCGCTGTACAGACCGTTTCATTCTATCACATTCGAGCGGTAAATCTCAATTTCAGTTGAACTTTCAGTTGCTGTGGAACCGGCCGAAGCTCCGTGATGGTGCTGATACATTCAGTGGGGTTTTTTTTCAGTTAATGAAAACAGAAACAACCCTGTAGAAATATAAAAATTTGTGGAGAAATAGTTTCTTTCCACGCTGAGTTTTTGCAATATGAAGTAAGATTGTTTTTCTAAGTCTGCTTTAGCCTAATAATGCTTCCGTTGAAGAACACGCTCGAGTGCAGGTAAGTATTTCAGTGGAGCACAAGAGTGAAGTAGCTGGGTGAAGATAACCACCCGCTGAGTGGAGATAGATGACACAGAGCTTTAAAACAAGGGTGGGCACTGGGGAAGGCGACGAAACCTTGTTGAGGCTTGGATTGTGTCCTGCCGCTCAACGTGTCTGTGTTGCTACAATGAATGAACGTAAGGAGCTTCTCCATGTAGCTTACGAGAAGAAGACCAGAGTGAGTGCAGTTCTGCTTGAGTCTTAACTAAACTAGGTGATCTTTAAGGTCCCTTCCGACCCAAACCATTCTAGGATAATATTTTCTTCTTATTCCTTCGTCTGTCGTGACTTTGAAAATAACTATCTTCTCTTTCTATTTGCAGCTTGAAAACTATTTTTCTAGTCTCAAAAATCCAAAACTCAGGGTAAGTTTCAGTCATTTTCTGTAGAAAACTCCCAAGTAATGGAGCAGCCACTGGGAGGAATTTAGTCATAGGTTGAAGATGTACAGAACTGATAGGAAATCAAATTTTCTTCACAAGCAAGGAACGTGGGTGTGGAGCTGATTGAAGTGAAGCCTCATAGGCCATCCAGCACTAATGCAATCATGTTCAAGAGCTTTCTAATAGAGGATTAATGGGGCAGCCACAAGGGCTTTTTCCCTTGCACTGGAGGTCTATAAAGAGCTCTCCCTCCATTAAGCACTGAAGCTGAAGAAGGAAATGGTAGCTTGAATCTGTCCCAGTGTTCAGCTGCATGAAAATGAAGCTGAAGAGTGCTCCGAGATGTTACTTCAGGGACGTGCTATTTGAGACGTGCAGCGTGATGTCACTTGCCGCAGTCTGTGCTATTGCACGTGGAATTAAAGTGCCGGAGGATTTTGGAGATTGTGTTGGGCTGTATTAGTCTGAAATAACCGATGGGACCGGTATTCCCAGTAAGACAATGAAGTGAGGCCACTGAATTTAAAGCTGCAGGGGAAGGTTTATCTTCAGACTGACTTGCTTAGTAGGTGTTGAAACAGGCTGGTGGCAGCTTCGAGAATGGGCTGTTCCAGGCTGATGAAGTCAAATTTAGGAACAAAAAAAAAAAGACTTCTCAGAGTCAAAAGAAAAAAATGCCCGGTGACATCCAGGCACTTTTGGACTTCCTGCTTTTAACGGTCGGGCAGTTTCAGTGCCATTGATATGCTGGGATTGATAATTTGCTGTAATGGAGGAGGTGCTGGAACTGCCAGAATTCTTATGCAAATTTAACCTCACCTGCAAGGTACAAGAAAGGCTTTGAGTGAGCTCTCCGAATTTTTCTGTCCTTGCTGCCTAGTAGAAAATGAACCTTAAAAGCTGCTTTTATTATTTTTTTTTTCAGTCTTCTCTACAGACTTGGCTAAAGTTGATTTAGATGCTGGTTAATGGCGTTGCCATTTCAAGTCATGTAAGGTTTTTAAAGTTGTGTAGCGACACACGAAATGTTGGGGATATAGGTAAAACTGTTGATAAAACCCCAAAACAAAACAGACGAACAACCCCAAATCGGCAGCTTGTGATTTGTGGGGGTGGGATTGGAAGGGGCAGAAGAAGGGGAGAGACCGGCACAATCTCCTCCGCCCGGTGGCTGCCTGTTTGAAACCCACTGTAGCAGGGAATCCTGTGCAACATGACCTGCACTTGTCTGCCTTTTCCTACCCCGTGTTGCCTGAGGCAGGGTGAGGGGTTTTTTTTTCCCTTGCTGGTAACAAAAGGCTGTGTTTTGTTTTGTGGCATTGTATGGTAAGAGCATTTACGTCTTATTCTTGGGAAGACTAAGCTGGGAAACACTGTGTGTCTGTATTAAAAATTGATAAATATACGAGCAAATCATTCAATCTTTCAAACCATTTCTGCAGGAGGAACAAGAGGCAGCTAGACGTCGTCAACAAAGAGAAAACAAGAGCAACACAACTACTCCGACGAAGGTTCAAGAAAACAAGGTGAGCATCCTGTATTTTCATAGGCGAAATGTGTTTTTAGCTGGGCTCAAGCTCCTGATCTGTGTCAGGAGCAGCCTGGTTCTGTGGGAAGACTGCGAAAGTCGTTTGGTTGTTGCTGTGGACAAAACTGGGATGGAGTGATTTAATGAAAGGTGCACTCGGGAATCACAGCACTAATTCCGGAAAAAATCGGTTGCAAGATGAACAGAATAGTTGGCTGTCCACCTTCACTTACCTTGCAGAGCTTTCCCCGAGTCATAACCCCTTAAATGGAGCTCAAAGTCTGCTGAGTGCCCTCTGCAAACACTCGGTTCCTTTCTCATTCCGTCGCATGAGACTGTTAGGAGCGCAGGGACAAAACCATGAAGTGTACTTGGACTTTTGGGTCAAATCCAGCTAAAGAATGCAGTCAATACAGGGTGAATAATCAGCTTTTCTTAGACAACAGTCACGGATTTTCTTTTCTGTACTGAGTAAGCCCAGAAGAGAATGAACACAACTCCTTGGCTGTTGGGGGCAGCTCTTACCCCAAGCAAGTCCTCTTCACTGGGAGGTTATCTAAATACAACGCATCAGTTTTCTTTAATAAAAATTATTAGTTATTAAAGGTTGTTTAAAAGGATTGCCGCGTATTTAACTAGAAATAACTAAAGAGCTTTTGGCTTTAAAAAATCTCTTAGGATTCTGGTGCTGAAGAAGAAAAGGCTGCGGCAAATTCTGTTAAAAAGCCATCTCCCTCCAAAGCACGGAAGAAAAAGCTCAGTAAAAAAGGAAGGAAAATGGCAGGCAGGAAACGAGGACGTCCCAAGAAAATGAACACTGCGAATACAGAGCGCAAGACCAAGAAGAACCAAACTGCACTAGAACTTCTGCATGCTCAAACTGTGTCACAGACATCTTCATCCTCTCCTCAGGGTGAGTTCAAGGCTGGCAGTGAAAGAAGCCTCCTGCTGCCACCTGAGCCTAGAGAAGTATCCGAGGCTCTGGCTGCTTTCTTGGAGGTAACTCTTCCTTTATTGCCAGGTTTAGTTTGGTTTTGTGTCATAGCTTCCCTCTTGCCACCAAGCAAAGCTCCCCTGGAGATGGTGCTGTGCTCCTGGGAGAGGTGGTGGTTGAACCTGTGGGTGCAGAAGCTGGGGCTGAGCTGTGGTGATAACTTGTCTCTGCTGCTGCTGTTCTGAGGCCAAGTTGCAGATGTCCTTCCAAACGGTTTGTCGCAGCATGGCGACCTAGCTCCATTACTGGGTCTCACACTGCAGATGACATGCTTTCCAGTGGTACAGCTGCTGAACTTGCCAGAAACAGCCACTTCTGTCATCTGAAAGGTTCTCTTTGTGTCTCTTTAGATGCATACAAGTCACCTCATAGTCCATATTACCAACTACCTCCTAAAGTGCAGCGGCATTCATCCAACCAGCTACTGGTGTCACCAACCCCACCCGCACTACAGAAGCTGCTAGGTAAGAGTGCCAGGATGTCACTGCCTTTGGCACGGGAACCTCTGCTCTGAGGTTTCTGAACACAGGGTAAGAAAGCAGAACATGGAGCGGGAGAGGGGGAGAGCTTCTTCCCCATTTTCCTCTGCCTGCCCCACTTGCGTTGGCATCACCACGAGGTCTCTTCTCTTGCTCGCTGCTGAAGTCGATGCCTTGGCCTGCATTTTTTTTTTTTGGATATTGTTTCAGCTCTTGTTTGGCACAAAAGAAAATAAGCTTGGGTTTAGCAGGAATGCAAAATTAACTTTAAATGGAAATGGCTAGTCAGAAATAACTTTATTTTAAATGAAACCATTCCCTGATTCGTTAAATGATGCAGTCTCGGGGAACACCACTCCATTTTCTCCGAGAAAAAACCCACCACTTTCGAGCAAGGTAAAAGATACTGTCTTTAGTTTTTTTGAGACCACAAAGGTGGTGTTACTGGAAAATAAGCTCCACAGGCAAGAGGAGATTTAAGGACAAAACAGAGGGGTTTTTTGGGTCTTCTGCTTCCTGCCCCTGCAACTGTTTCTGGCTTTTGGCGTTGGGCATAAGTCAGTCGAGGATCACCTGGGAACCTGATGTAATGTTCCTGTCTATACAGTGACCAAGGGCATCTGTGATGTCCTTAACTCTTGCTCTCTTGCTGTGGTCTCTCACACTTATGACTGAATTCTTACTGAGGAGAGAGAAAAAAAAGATTTAGAGGGAAGTTTCATGTCGAGGGGCGGGGGGGGGGAGTGGGAGAATGGCACTTGTCTGGAGTAAACCTTGCTGCAGAAGTCTCCACACCAGCTATGACACGTTTGGCTGCCTGTGATTGCAGCAGACCGGACTTAGTCATGTGGTTGACATGATGGTGAGAGGGCCCAGTGGTGAGGGCTGGGGAGAAGGAAGGTTCCTTGTGGAACAGGAGAGTGGAGATAGAAGGACAATGAGGAGCAAGTGCTCCCTGGAGGGCAGAGTAAATGTGCGTGTAGAACTTACCCTCTGTGTGTGGAGGCAGGAGGGGTGCAGCTCACCCTGCCTTGTGAGCTGGGAGAGGAGGAGAGCTGGGAGCTCAGGGCTGCCTCCGGCTGTTACAGCTCTAATTTCTTCTATTGTTTCTACTTCCAGTGCGTTAAAAGCCGCTCAGCTCCCCTTTCATCAGGCAAACACGCCATTAGCACCCATCATCTTCCTCTGTGGTTTTGAATGCGTTGCCATGACTTCCATGGGGGTACCTATTATGAGTAGCTAATGGATCCAAGAGTTCAGCTTGCAGCAGAAGATGGATTTTCTGCAAGCTCTAAATTGATCTTTAATGGCTCGTTCT
Organism: Ceryle rudis; assembly: GCA_033439905.1. Lineage (NCBI taxonomy): Eukaryota > Metazoa > Chordata > Aves > Coraciiformes > Cerylidae > Ceryle > Ceryle rudis. Next base: position 50,272 of record JAAGNO010031168.1, read on the forward strand.
GACTTCCAGTCCCATAAAAAGGAAGAGATGGCAAAGCAAGGAGAGGTGTCGAGGGAGCGAAGCAGGCTAAACAGGAGCTTTGCACTTAACTCTCACTTGAAATGCATCCTCTCATTATTATTTTTTTTTTTCCAGACTCTTTTAAGATCCAATACATGCAGTTCATGGCATACATGAAAACTCCTCAATATAAAGCAAGTCTGCAACAGTTACTGGAGCAGGAAAAGGTAGGTTTCATTTTTAACATTCCTAAACTAAATTGACAGGCTACCAGATAACCTGAAATGTGCCCCCCCGCCACCGCTGGAGTTGGGAATCCTGTGCTCCAGTGCTGATGATAAAGACTCCACCAGAGTAACGCTCACCCTGCAGGACTCTGCCTGGGGGCTTTGTTGCAAACTCGGTCAGTCTTTGAGTGCTTGAATTTCCCATCTGCAAACTGGGAGAGAGACACCTCCCCGTCCCTCTTCCCTCTGGTGCCCGCCCCCTCCTCCTCCTCCCCGACTTACTTCAGCATTTGTGGTTTTCTCTATTTGGACGGGATGCTGCGTGTACCTGTGCGGGGAGCTGGTGTCCTGAGCTCTGTCCTGTCCTCCCATCTTGGGTTGGCTGCTGCTTTTCTTCTCTGCAAGTCTCATGGCCGGTGGTGGTCAGGCTCTCCAGCACCGCACACCAAATGCAGCCCCTCTGCTTCCAGGAGCTTCCCTGCGAGCTGCTTGTAGATAATTAACTTCACAGAGTCGCAGAATCGTCATGTCCGTTTAAGATCATCGTGTCCAACCATTATCTAACACTACCAGGGCCACTACTACACCACATCCTTAAGCACCATCTCTAGACAGCTTTTAAATAGAGCCGGAGGTTGCGATTCAACCACCTCACTTCCCTGGGCAGCCTGTTCCAGTCTGCGATGACCCTTTCGGGTTTTTTTCTACTGTCCAACCTAAACCTCCCCATGCACAGCTTGATGCCACTTCCTCTTGTGCTATCAGCTGTGGCTTGTGAAAGGAGACCAACAATCGCCTCTGCAACCTCCTCTCGGAGCTGCTGAGAGCAAGGTCTCCCCTGAGCCTTCTTTGCTCCAGGCTGAACAAGGCCAGGTCCCTCAGTTTCTCTTTACTTGCTTATTTACTTACAGCTTACTCTCCAGACCCTATCCCAGCTTCACTGCCCTTCTCTGGACTTGCTCCAGCTCCTCCATTGTCTCTTACCCCGCGGCACCCAAAAGTGAACCGAGTTCTCAAGGTGCAGCCTCCCCAGTGCCAAGTGCAGTGGGACAATCAAGTGCAGTGGGACAATCCCTTCTCTAGTCCTGCTGGCCACACCATTCCTGACCCAGGCCAGGATGCCGTTGGCCTTTTGGCCACCTGGGCACACGCTGGCTCACGTCCAGCTGGGTGTTGATCAACCCTGCCTTGGTCCCTCTCTGCCGGGCACTTCCCAGCCCTTCCTCCCCAAACCTGGAGCATTGCCTGGGGTTGTTGTGGCCCAAGTGCAGGACCCAGCACTTGGCCTTGTTGAAGCCCGTAGGCTGTGCTCAGTCCAGATGAAGATTGTAGCAGCTTCTAACGAAGATTCGAGAAACACACAGATACTGATCCACTGGAGCTGAATTCCCTGGCTTTTGACATCTATCCCCACAGTAGGAAAAGCTAAATGAATTGAGTACCGTGGTGTCAGGATGGCCCGGTAAACTTGTAACACAGTGAAGTATGAGGTTAAAAGAACCAAATTGTCATCACTGATTTAAGAGACTTAACAAAGCACCCTTAGTATTGATAATCTTAAGGTGTTAAGGTTGCACAGTGTACATTTACTAAGTGGTGGACATGGAAAGGCAAAGCGAACCCTGCAGCTGGGAGATGTGGAGTTTTGCTCTGCTATGGAGCCGTCTCCCCAGCAGAGGGAGGAGATTTACCAGCTAAACACCTTTTCTTCTTCTGTTGCTTTACCTCGATTATGAACAGTTTAATTGCTTTATAAATTAGCCCAGATGAGAGAGAGTGTCCTGCTGCTTCTACGAAGGAACCTTTCTCCATAGAGCTCAACAATAATCTTGAACTTCTGGCCAATTCCAGCTTTTGGTGGCCCTTGCGGAAGCTTTCCCTGGCTCTGTGTCAGCATAAAGCGTTGTTTTGTGGGGGTTTCCATAACAGGAATCCTTTTTCCAGGTGAGAGAGGTTAACTTGTGCCACCCCATTTGGTGCTGAGAATCGAGGGATGCCGATGTTCATACAAACCTTTTTTTTCTGGGGTTGTTTCCATTTGTTTTTACAGTTAACCAGCACCTTGAATTTTCAACTTTTTCCTTAGGCAGCCTATTGTTTTTCTGCTTGTTCTGTACTTGTCAGGAACGTCAGCATGAAGTTAACTTCTCTCCCTGCCCAGAAAACAGCATGAGAAGCGATAGTGCGCAAGTGCTGTGCTCTACTCCGAAAGCATAAATTGAGGATGTGGGAAAGTAATCAACTTCATGTTGGTGCCTGACAGCTGGTTTATACTTTAAGACATTAAAATGAAGAATTCGGTATGAAAATGGTTTGTTTTTTGCATGGCAAGGTAAACTTCACCAAGGCAGAAGCAGGACTTTGCTGGATGAGGTGCTGTTGTGCAGTCTATTTAACAGCTCCCTCTTACATAAAGGCTTTTCAAGTACAAGCAAAACGTTTCTCTAACAGGATTGTAAAATAAAGATGGTGTGAGCTGCTAGGCCACCGGATTACCCTTAGATGGAGCTGTCAGCGCCTCCCCTGCTTGTAAAGGCTGGATGAAATGACTGCTGCTGAAAGCAGGGATGATTTTTTCACCTCCAGCAGGCAGTTTAGCATTGCAGTGACTCAACTGTCTTCCCCGGCCATTGGCACGAGAGGCACCAAGAGCTCGATGCCAGGATCTGTGTTTTCTTGCACACATGGAACTCGCCAGCGCTGCTGCTCCTCTGCCTGGCAGATCGAGGTGCTTTTGGCCCTTGTCCCCTGCTTTTTCTGGCGTGCTGGCTCGGTTTCTGCACAACTCCTGCTCGGCCTCAGCAGCAAAAGTTGGAGAAGAGCGTGGTCTCCAGAGCAAGCTCTTCTTGCCACACTCCTCTTGAGTTGGGAAGTGAGTAGCTGAGGCTCTTCGGCCCATCCTGTCCTTGCCCTTTGCCGCTCACCGCGTGGCCGTGAGCGGGGTAAGCGAGTGTCTACTTGAGGAATGTTACAGGCAGGAGAACTTCAGCAAGTGGAAGGGCCAGGCGGCCCCCTGAAGTAATTCTGACATTAGAACTACGAGTGGTTTGGCTTATTTATGACTTTCTTCCTACGTCCCCCGCAGTGAGTTTTCATTTCCTGCATGTCTTCCATGAGCATTGTGTAGGACAACTCTGAACTGGGACTCTGGAGATTTAGATGCTGTTCCCAGTTTAGTAACAGATTTCATGTGGATAATCTTTTCCAGTTCCATTTCTGCTCTGTAGGATGGGATTATTACTACTTCTTTACAACGCACTAGGAGGTTAAAACCAAATTTTTAAGACTGACCTGATTATACTTTACCATATAGCAGAAAATAACAACTTCAAGGCTCTTTTCAGCCTACTCCTCCTCACCACATGTTGCACACTACCAGAGGCTCACAGAAGTTGAGACAGAGCTAGATTCCATCCCGCATCTCCCCTCCGAGCCCAGATTCACTCCAGACTCGCTCTACAAACCAGACAGAGACATCTTATTAAAAGGGACCATGCGGCAGTTGGTGCTAAAAGGGTATTTTCTCACTCTTCCCTCTTCCAGGAAAAGAACGCTCAGTTACTGGGGACAGCACAGCAGTTATTCACCCACTGCCAGGCACAGAAAGAGGAAATCAAACGTCTTTTTCAGCAGAAACTTGATGAGGTAGCCCTGATGTGGTGGAAGTGGATGTTTGTTAGTCATCTGCATGCAAACATTTGGGATAAAAATAAGTAAGACCAGAGTAGTCTCAGGTCTTCAGCCTCTTTTGCAGCAGATGTGCTAAGGAATGCGGAATCCGTGTCACTCCTTGGTTATGTTTTTATCTTCATTGTTGAAATGGTCCCGTGCCATCTGTACCCAAGGGAGGGGGTGACAGACCACAGCCCACCGTGGTGTTTTAGCGAAGGGCACAAGTAAAGTAGAGTTTGCTGGGAGAGCAAACTCTGTGTCGCCAGCGCAAGCTCGGCAGCACAGAAGGAAATGCGGCGGCTCTCCGCAAAAATAATGTTCTTTTGGCTGGCAAGAAACTGAGTGTCAGCTTTAAAGTTGAATTGCTGGAACAGCAGCTCCGAGTGGGGTACTTCTGGCCTTCCTTTTGTCCACTGCTCCCACAGCGAGGACAGAGTGCCTTGGAGAATGCTGGGGGACTTCCTCTGAGCTGCAGAAGTTGTGTGGATCTCCTCAGTGTCGCTTTTGAATGTGACAGTTGTCTGGAATTAGGGTGTCAAGACCTTGCTGAACAATCTCTTTCCTTCTCACTGTTCATCCTGTAGTTGGGAGTTAAAGCTCTAACATACAACGACCTGATTCAGGCTCAGAAGGAAATCTCTGCTCACAATCAGCAACTGAAAGAACAGACGAAACAGCTGGAGAAGGACAACAGTGAACTCAGGAACCAGAGCTTGCAGCTGGTGTGTACAACGCCTGGGGCTGAGCGGTGGGGTGGTGTGAGTTACGTGAGGAGAGCGGGTCCTGAGTCCAGGGCTGCCCTGTTTTCAGGGTGTCTTAAGGAGTGAAAAATCATCCAGCTGCTCTAGCTCCTCTGTGACAGAGAAGAACGATGGGGGAAAGAAGTGGTCCTTTTTCTTGGTGACCTTGCAACCAAATGCTGAGGTGACAGCTGGCTCTGGCCTCAGCTTTGTCCCATAAACAGCTTTGTACCTCTGTGTGCACTTGTCACGGATCCTGGGTCTCGCTGGCCAAGAAGGTCACGCAGCACTTGCTTTGGGGTAGCCGTAAGTCTTCTGGTGCTCATCTCAGTAACTCCAACTGTTAGGGTAGGCGAGGGGGAAATCTGGGTGTGGAAGGGGTTAGGGAGGGTGGGTGATAACACTCTTCTTAGAAAGAACCAGGCCACCTCCTGCCATATTCTGTGGGGACCACAGGACCATTTTGGTGGCATTTGGCTTAAGCTGAGAGGAGTTTTCAGTGGGCTGAGAAGCTTCTTGCTTATATCCCATTGAAAAGTGCCTGGCTTTGAGCTTGCTGGGGTGGTGGGAAGTGGTGAAAGTTGTGTTTTGATCTGCTTACCTGGTGTCTTCGCAGCTTAAGGCGCGGTGTGAAGAACTGAAGCTGGATTGGTCAACGCTGTCACTGGAAAACTTGCTGAAAGAGAAACAGGCGTTGAAGAATCAGATTTCTGAGAAACAAAAGCACTGTTTGGAATTGCAGGTGGGGAGCAGGAAACAAATCTAGAGTCGCCAGCTTGGGGCAGCTCTTGGGCCAGTTAAGGGTATTTGATTAAATATGATGTTAAAGGATAAACCAGATGGCTGCTTTTCTATTTGTATGTCTTTTTTTTTTTTATTCCCCCCCCCCCAAAAAATTACTCCTATTAGAGGATTTTACTAAACTTGAATAATAAGGGTGTGGATAACTGGTAAAAGAATTAGATGCTAGGACCTGATTCCTTGGTGATGCTGTGAAAGAAGGAATCGTGGTTTGCCACTAAATAGAATTAAAAAGCATGACCTGATGAAAAGAAAGGTCTTGTTTGTTTGTGTGTGTGCTCTGATGTCTCCGTTCGGGAGCTGGTTCCCACAGGCTGTCACTGCTGTAGTGAAAAGAGATAACTTCTGTGTCTGCAGAACTTTTCTTACCCTGTGGAATTAGCTCTAGAGCTAATCCAGCCTTTTGCTGGATGCCTTGACACGGAGCGACCGTGTCCTTCAGTGACTGGCAGTACTGAGTTACTCCGTACTCCTAAGTTGGAGATATTTTATGTTTGCTTTTAAGATAAGGAAAGTTCTTTCTAAGTGGCTGTTGAAATTTGTCTCTCAAATTTTTTGGGTCAATTGTTCTGCGTTGATCCCAGAAATGGGGCCACTTCTCCTGAGAAGCATATTGAGGCAGAACTCCGTAAGGTGATGGAATCAAGTGTGATTTTTAATCATTGTCCTCTTCTTCACTTAAAGATCAGCATTGTGGAGCTTGAGAAAAGTCAGAGACAGCAGGAGCTGATGCAGCTGAAGTCGTACACACCATCTGATGAGTCACTGTCAGTACAGCTACGCAATAAAAACCATCTGAGCCGCGATCCCGAGGCTGATCACGGCAGGTTCCAGCTGGAGCTCGAATGCTCTAAGTTGCCTATGCCCCACATCAACGGCATGAGCCCCGAACTCTCCATGAACGGCCATGCTACTCCCTATGAGATCCACAACACCTTTAGCCGGCCCTCGTCCAAGCAGAACACCCCGCAGTACACCACCTCTCACCTGGACCAAGACATAGTTCCGTGCACCCCAAACCACAGCAGCAGGCAGAAGACGGACAAGGTGACGAGCTTGGCCATACCCGACTACACCAGGTTTTCCCCAGCTAAAATAGCACTCCGGAGACACTTGAATCAAGACCACGGAGTCAATGGAAAAGCAACAGCTAATGAGATACAGAGGTGAGAGTGATGCTTGCCTCGGATGGGAAAGGAGAGGAGGGTGCTAATTGCCTGGTTTTATACCTGTGGTTTATTTGGATTGTGGAAAAATATTTTTTTCTGGAGATTTGTACACTTTAAAAAAAAAAATGTTTCAAGCAAACCAGCAGTGCCAGTGATGGGGTAAATACAGGGGTACAGTGCCTTGAGTCTGGGGCAGGAATCCAGCAGTGCCAGTGATGGGGTA
>JAAGNO010031169.1:0-13973 GCA_033439905.1 Ceryle rudis
ATTATTATGCAACCGAGAAAGGGGGGAAGAGGGCGAAAAGCGCAGGGGGAGGCGGACATCAAGGGGGGGGCGAGTGTAAAGCGCTAGAGAAGCGGGGGGGGGGGAAGGGAGCGCTGCGGGCATCGGTGGGTTGGGGGTAAAGTGTGTCATTGAACCGAGGCGACCCGCCGCTTGGAACCTCGAATTTGGCACTGTTCGAAGTTACTTGTGTCATTATGCCGCCCTCGGTGTGTGCCGCAGGGGGCCGGGGCTTGGGGTTCGGTGCCCGTGTCCCGTCCCCCCCAGCTGTGTGCGTTATTCTGCGTAGCGCCAGAGGTGTCCTGCCCCCACCCCCGGAAATCATACAGTTCTCCTCCGGCCCCTTCAGCACTGTGTAGCACGCTGCGTATTGCCAGAGGTCCCCCACAAAATTCCCTGAAATTGTCACCAAAATCATACAGTTTTTTTTTTCTCCCCCAGTAATACACATCATTCTCGGCATTGGCAGAGGTCACCCCCCAATTTCTCTCCAGTATTGCGAATTATACTTCGTGTTTCCGGACACCACCACCCCCCATCCACCCTCCCCAAGCAGCAGTTGGTAGTGATTGGTAACTTTGCACAGGAAATAGGAGCAGAAAATGGTGTGAATTCAGGATGAAGAGATGGTTGCTTGTACTTGGCATTTCCTGGCAGTGCTCTGTGATCTGCTGAAGCTTAAATTTCATTCAGAAGTAGTTTTTGTCTGTTTCTTTTGTAATTATTTCCATTACGGGCATTCTGTTTCAGAAGGGAAAGGGTTTGGCAGGAGTTTATCAGTGCGTGCTGTGCTCAGCTCTTGCTCTGTCATTTGCTGTGACCATCTCGTCTTTGCTTACCTGCAGACCTTCCCAGCCTGTGGTGTTTCCAGAGGAGAGGAGATGGGCAGCAGGAGGAGGAACAGAATGAAAAAATTCAAAAGTCGTCAGATTTATTCAGTGGAATAGCACTCCACTCTCTCCCCCTGCCTCAATTTAGGGATCACTAGAGCAGAGCCCTCAGGGCTTGGGTACTTAACCACTATCGGGCTGGCTCTCCTGGAAGAGTCTGTGGCTGTGTGTCCATCCAGGTTTACTCCAGGCAGCCCAGGGTGCCAAATCAGTGGATTACACTGCAGCCAAAGGGCCTCTAATTAGAAGCATTGCATTTTCATGGGCTTTCCTTTGACTTTCTTTCCATATCCCAGCTGTTGTGCCTGACAAAAATTACAGTTGGAAATTAAAAGTGCAGTCTTTGCTAGGCAAAACTGTTTGTACCAATGTAAGGATTTAAGGACCTGATTAAATGTGCTCTTCCCTTGAGGGCACCACACATTGGGGTGTGCAAAGTGTGGAGAAGGTGCTTGTGTAAGGATTTATCTAAAACAAAGCAAAATATTTGTAGGCCCTAAAGAAAGTTCTTACCCAACTTACTGTTCATTAAATCATTTCCCAAAACAGGTGGGGTTTGGAGATTGGTTTCAACTCTCATAAAAACAAAGATAAAATTTTAAGAGGTAAATTTCCCTGAATTTTTTGTTCCTATGAAAACCAAAATTCAAATCCCCACCTGCCTTAACCTTTTGGATTCTGCAGTGACACCTGTGCTTAGTTAATTGGGCTGCTCCAGAAAAACCTACAAAATATTCCCCATTCAGCAACTGATTCCTACCTTTGCTTATCTAATGCAACAGATAGGCAGGCAGGTTCTCCTCCAGCACTGAGACTTAGCTCTTCAAATGATGCCTCCCCGGTATTGTGAGAGGCAATTTTAAAGTGAGTTTCAACAGGTCTCATTACATGAGAAAGTTAATAAACACTATTGCAATCTCACAAAAAAAAAAAGGGGGGGGGGGGTTCAAAGAGCAATTTGCAGCAGTATTTTTCTCACCGATTCAAAATCCTCCGCAAAACCTGTTAATTGCACCATTTTATATTTAAAATATATTTTTACTTTAGTTCAGGGTTTGCTATCCTGGAAAATGACAAATCTGAATCTGCCCCCATATCATGGATTTGGAGAAATTCTACATCCTCAGAGCAAACGTGCAAGTAAGATATAAAATACGTAAGCAGAATAACTGTCTCCTGAGGAGCACAGATGACTTGAGACCTCCATAAGCTGCTAAGGAAGATTTTAGAACAGCAGTGCTCCCATCAAAAAGCAGAAGTGTTCAGGCTGGATATTCACAGTAGTCCCCTCAGGTCTGAACTTCTAAAAACAAATCTGTAAAACCCCAGTGTCGGCACGGACAGCTTGGTTCAGCATGCTGTGGTACAACATGTACAATGACCCACTTTTCCTGGAGTGGCAAATCAATCACTGCGTCGTCACACATCAGTTTAGGAGCTGTAGCGGTGGAAGTAGCTTTGTTTCACATTAGCAGTTTGGGAGGGCAGAGAAATGGAAAGATGTATGATGGAGATCCAGAGAACAAAATTAAACATGGTTAAATGAGAATCCGTTTCCTGCAGTATCTCTTTGCCTGCGGCACACTGTCTATCAACAATACACAGGTACAAATTGGCCTGGAGATGTATCTTTAGCTATCCAAACAGAGAAAACTGCATTAGCAGCTCTCTGCTCTGCCGGCCTGGTGCCATGTGACTGGGGAGCATGTACATTAGATAGAACAGCTGATTCCTTCCCAAGGACTGAAGTACTGTGGTGTGATTAAAATAACTGCTCCTGTGTGAAGAGATTGTAAAGGGATATTATAATATGGGGCAGTTAAACCAGACTGATGGGTGTTCTGCAAATCTTGCAATATTTACAAATGTTAAACATAGTGGGCGCTGTCAAGGTCAAAGGAATATGATCAGCATCTCTGGTTTGCGTGGAACAGTGAATAAAAGATAACTTTTATCTTGGTTTTCCTCTGATTTGTCCAGGTAATATTTTTATGCTGCCTTCATCAACATATGGGCATCACTTCTGGGAAAGAAATGAAAGTCTGTTAATTTATTTGATCGGACATGAGAAATAATAGAAAACTGAAATGAAGACCCAACATTTGTCATGTGTTTGAATTAATGGAAAGCTGAAGAAAGCAGAAAAAATACTGCAAGGAATTCAAAGATGAGAGGGTTTATTGAATTAAAAAATATTAATAGCATTAATCATTTCCAAAACAGTCTTCTTAACATCTATAATGACTATATAAAGGATTGGGGAAATAAAAATCAAAGAAAAAAAATCAGATATAGAAAGTTACAGGGTTTTGTGTTTAGAAAGGAAGAATGACTTTTCTCTGATTTACATCCAGCCAGACTCACTGGAATGGTTAACCTGTGGGGAAAATACCAGACGAGGATCTAGCCCTGAAAGGATAAATCAGTGTGAAGTACTGAGAAGCAGCTACAGTTCAGATTATAAGTAATGTGAGGTATAAACTTCTAGGTTAATTCACTAGCCCTAGTTCCTGTCTAGCTTTGCATAGAAAGGAATAAAAGGATGCTGAACTCAGAATTTCATAAGTTATATTATTGCAGAGTTACTTTATCATAGTCTCAGAACAGATACATTCTTTTCAGAGTATGCTGTTAGGTTTGGAATGTCTTAACAAGACTTCTGAGAACCTGCTAAGAAACAGAGGTGGATGTCAAGCAAAGCAGCTGTGAATAAGAGAAAAAAAAAAAAAAGAAAGAAAGAAAAGAGGGGTTTACTTCAATATAATCATAGCAATGGGCTGTGTTGTTTGATTTATGAAGACCTTAAAACAGATGAACCTGTAGAGACAGATAAAGCAAAAAAAAAGCATGAAAACTGTTGATGCAAACTCTAGATAAAGACATACACTGTAGGCCAGAGTTTACTGCAAGTGCTATTAGGCTGCACGTGTGTAGCACTACCAGCATTACGTGAATGAGAGTATCTGAGCACTGACTTCAGTGGTCCTACACGATGTCCTGGCTGGGCAGAGTCCCGTGGGGTTTTGCACAAAGTTCTTTTGGAAGACCAATACATTTCTTTTCTTGTAGGCTATAAAAGGAACCTCCACCTTAGGGAACCCTTGGGCTAAATCGTTCAGAAGAGACACTTGCTCACATGCTGAAATACCTACTTGAAAGCTTCATCTTAATCTTGAAGTCATACAGCTCTTTTGTCTCCTGAAATGGCCTCCAAATGACTGTGTTCTGTGAAAGCATGTTAGTAACCAGGAAGGTGGAGGGTGAGACTGATCTGCAATGAGTTTCTCTCTTTCAAAAGCAACTACAGTTCAGAGTCCTGTGGTATGACCTTGCTAGGGCTGTAAGTGTGTGTTTAATTCACAAATCCTCTCTTGTTAGAAGAAAAGAAGAAAAATTCTATTATCACTGTAGCAGCAAGCATGTTAATGACTGGAGCTGAGGGACCAGCGTGGAAGACCCAGCTTACTGTCCTGCTTGGTGGTTACAATGCAAGTAGCTCACCAGGAATATACTGTCTTTGCAGAATTTAAGGTGGAAACTAATGAGCCAACAGACTTATGAACGTTCATTGTAGGTGAAAAAATTGTTTATAGGTTTGAATAATATTTGAGTAACTCTTGGAAACATCAGTAGTGAAAAAGCAAAAATCCTTTTGACTGGGGAGGCTCTATTCAGTCTCAATATTTTTAACCTTATCATGCAGCTTGCCAGTGAGATAACTACAACTGTCAGTTTTTTTCTACACAGTAAAGGTTGAGGGCAAGCAGGGTTTGAAGGCAGCATGAACCCAGGCTGAATATAAGCTGGTGTAAGGAACAGCATGGGTGCAGTGTGCTAAATCTACATATATTACAGACAGTTAATACGAGCAATCTTCTTGTCTCAACCTCAATTCCAGACCCCTTGTCTTCCAGAGGACTCCGGGAAGCCACTATGATGATGTGATATCTACTTTTTTAAATGCCTCGTGCATCACAACCAAAAATCAGACTCCATCTTTTCCCATATAAGTCAATCTGTGAGAATGAATAAACTTATTGAGAGTGTACTTTCTGCTTTAACTCTCTTCCATTTCACTGCTGCTTTCTCAGAAGAGAGTCAGCGCGACATGTTCCTTCCTTCCTGCATGGATGTCTAAAAGACGTGTCAAAACCTACTTGTGAAGGGTAAAGTCACAGGTGTGCAATGGTCCTAAGGGGGAGAGGCAATAATGGCTCTGTGACAAGACATGACCTTCTAATATAAAACCATTGAGAATAGTGTCCAAAGCCAGGCCTCTGAAATTGCTCCACAATGAAGACCAATCAAGCAGACTGCAAAATCACTTTCCTAGCCAATCCCAGGAGAGCATTTTAAGGAAGAGAAAAAAGAAATAAATTTTTTTTCTATAAATGGTGAGAAAGTTAAAGAGGAACATCTGCCAAACCCGTATTATTTCAGAGATGACACAGTCTTTTTGAGTGCAGGCACAAGATGATGTGCTAACTTATATGCTCTGTCTACCTTTTTCAGTTGGTCATACCTTACAACAGCTTGTACAGATGTGAGTAATTACATTCCAGAAATGAATGCAGCTCCTGGGTGGTGGCGGAGGGGGAGGCTCTGACAGAACAAGAAAAGAAATCATATTTGTGTGTTACAGGGACAAGGAACTCTTACTTTAGTTTGGGCCCCATGTGTAGCAATAGAGGAATGCAGGTTGTAGATTGCAGCACAGTTCTGTCTTTGCCATTCCTCTCTGGTTTCACAGATCTGTGTTTTGGGGTGGTGGTTTTTTTACTTACAACATTACCAGTGATTCAAATATGGGCTTGTGTGAAGCACTGTAGATTTGAGCGTGGATGGGCAGTACATTAGCTGATATGTTTCCATTAAAAAGAGATTCCATAGCCAGTGCCCCAATTAAATGAAGAAGCGTCAATATTAATAAACCTTCCAAAGAAAGAGATAAAATCAGATACCCACAATGACCCCACAGACATGAGTGCTAGTCAAGTCAATACATACACATAAGCACTGATGGAAATAACTACACAAGAACCTGTCTAGGCCACTGAGATTTGGCAGTACAGCACACCCACAAAGTATCCTTTATTTTCTCTAGTTTTGCTTTCCATTCCCTTATTCTCCAGCCAAAGATCAGTGTCATGAGCGTGAGCTACTTTTCTGCAAACAGTTTCTTGCTGGAGTTTATCCTGTCTCCTCTTGATGCCTGGTCTAAAAAGGGCTTCTTGGAAGTGTAAAGATGCTGTCCAAAAAGTTGAATAGGCAGTAATCCAAACCCCTGCCAACTTACATCCCTAATGTCACTGAAATGATTTTCATTCATCTTTTCAATTGTCATCAAATATAGATCCACTGTATCTGGGCACAACTCCACTGACGTAAATGACTGGGCATTCACTGTCTTGGAACTACACCTGCTTGGATCCAAGTCAAAGTTTTGCCAGCACAAGGAGGGATGTGACCAAATACCACAAAAATGCAGTTGTTACTTTCTACAGTGTTTTAGCTACTTTGGAAGTGTTGCAAGACTGCTCCCTTATCTTTTCTACCCAGATTTCATGTTCATGATGAATATCGTTGTGCCATCAAGGTCTGGTGGTTACAACGCACTGTGCTCACAGCTAGGGTATTGGAAGGTTTAAAGCATTTTAGAATTTCAGCATCTGTTTTATGTTGATTTCCAGAGAGAATGGGAGAAGAGGATGCCAAGTTCCAGAGAACAATATACACTTTGGGCCAAATTCTCCCTTTGTCTATGCTACTGTAAATCTAACATCTCTATCCAGATGACAGGTAGTTTTGAACTGTTATAAAACAGGGAAGGATCTGTAATTCCTTTAATTTGGAAGAACATGACTGCTTCCTCTGGTCCATGCCTAAGAAAATACTTTAATTAACAGGGCTTTTTTTTTATGAAGGTATTGGGTAAAAGTGTTCTGTTCCAGACTGAAAACAAGGCTTTCAGAACTGATCCAGAAAGGGGAATGTTTATCATAAGTGACCTAAAAGGAGTACAATTAAGGTGTGTTTAGAACCTTGAACTGTTCTGCTAACCAACATGAATTTATAATTCTAGATTTTAATATAACTAATTATGTCCAAATATATTTATCATCTATTAAAGGTATCATCTTAAGACACATTGTTGGGGAAAAAGAAACTAAGAATAAAGTTGTAAGACTAATTCATGGTAAAGAAATATGAGGCCTCATAATTCTTCCCAAAGCATCACAGTCAGTAAAATATTACACTTTTTTTCTACAGCAGAAACACAACAGAACAACATTATTCTCTAGCGGTCAACATTAATTGCAAACTGATGGCCACTTCTGAACATGTGAGTCTTCGTTGGGCCACATTTAATTATGTTAACTGCTGACATGTCAGCCTGTCCAGCTCCGGCAGCCCTGCTGGTTGAGCCGCCGTCAGTGCCATCGGCCAAAGCAGTCGTACCACACGGGGGAGTCTCTCTGCACGCACAGAAAAGTTCATGTTTCATAAATCACTCTCTTTGAAACCTGATTTCTCTACACTGCAGCTTAGTCAGTTTGTCTGAGAAATAACAAAAGATCTGCAACACTTGATAGGGCAAAACCCAAAGCCTAAACCATGATGTTCCCATAAATTAATTGCTTGTAAGTAAGGCAGATAGGATTTTGTCAGTGGGGAAATCTGTGTAAGGTATGATTCTCTTTATTAAACACCGTTTAAACCACCAACTTGCCTGGTATTTCCATACAGAACACAGAAAAGTTCAAGAAATCTCAGCCATCAGGTAATAAAATGCTACAGATTTAATTTAATCATTTAGGAAAGCAGAGGGTGTGGCAGCTTCATTGCACGGCATGGCAACACCTTATCTCAGCACAGTGAAAACGGAACAGCAATGCTGGAGCGGGATTCAGCCATTTTCATATCAGATTTTTCGTTGCAATGTATAGCATGGCATCCTACCATGCAATTACAGGAATAATGGGTGTTGGCCATGGTGTGGGCAGCCTCTGGGTACACCTGTCCTGGGATTTAATGAGCTTGGTATCTTGACAAAACACACCTTTCATGAAGTACAGGCCATGAACAGTAGACATACACTCTGAAAATCATGTAGCATTCCTTGAGGGGTGAACCATACTCATTCCCCAAGTCCATCTCAGCCCAGAGGATACAGGAGTGAGGAGGCTCTTGAATAATGTGCAGAGGGAAGTGCTGGCAAAGATCTCTCAGGGTGTCACAGGTTTTCTAGCACTGCATCTGACCATCCTAATGAGCTTTCTCTTGGTTTTTGTTTTTTTTTTTTTACATCATTCCTATGACCTTGCCATGCCACACAGGAGACTTACTTTGCCAGCTCATTGTTACCTGCTACTAATACAGACCGCTGCTAGCACAATATACTATTATCCAGCAAAACAACATGTACTGACAAACACTGTTTAGTGAGTATTGGCTACCAGTCTGAGAAAGCCAGGGTCACTGCTGAACAATACCAAAAGAGGTCTCACTAGCTTCTTCTCCCTCCTCCATTGAATGAGCTGTTAATAGACAAGCTGTTATAGAGAAAAAGAACTAAATAGTTTACAAGCTTACATTTGAAGGCCTGTGAATTGCATTAGCTGAGCCAGCTGAGTGAGAGCCAAGGCAATCTCCCCATGATTGTAGAAAATGTGGCATTGAGGCATGTGGAGGCAAAGGAAGAATGACAGTGACCAGGTTTACAATATGCAAAGCCGGAATAATTACTGCTTTCTGTGGCACAGAATTTTTAACTGAACTACAATATAGAATAAGCATCTCCTTTAAATGCACAAGTGTGCGTGTGCATGTGTGTTCATATTTTTAAATTTTCTCTCTTTTATGCAAATAGTATTTTACAGCCTTAATAGAAACTCGTTGAAGTTAACTGGGTTTTTTTCCCATTGGACCTTTTCCCCTCCTACCCCTCTTTCTCTGCTGCGCAGGCCACTCAGTATGAGCAATGACCATGGTTCTTTTTTATTACTCGCTGTTTTCTTTTGGCCTAGCAGTTATGAATAGGAATGTGAACCACTTACAATTCAATTACCTGGACAATTATTTGAGATTAGTGGAATGGGAATGTGCAGCTAAAAAGTTTTGGGAACCCTATGGTTACCAGCCAAGAGACTGACAGAGTTCTTTTTAAATTTTCTTTTTGTTCTTTAACTTTGCCAGAGATATAAAAGTTTTGAAAAGCAGCAGAACAAGAAAAATTAATAACAGAGAAAAAGCAAAATTGAAAAGTAAAGAATGGAACCCTCAGATCATTCATTTTAAGACACTCAGTGGCACAAAAAAATGAAGGAAAGGTGAAAGAAAGGACAGTTACAAAACAGCCACCACTGAACAGTGATAATTCAAAATTTCTAACTTTGAGAAAGGCTCAGAAACTTTTGCAGGGTCAAATTTTCACACAAAAGAATTATTCTAGATTTTTTTTTTTTTTTTTTTTTTTAAGTTTCAGGTTAAAGATTTCAACATTCTTACAAGTTTCCATCTTTACATTGTCCTCTTAATTTTATACAGCCTTTGGTTAGAAACAAGCCAGGTGCCATCTCAGAGCCATTGCTGGAATGACAGCAGTCTGCAATATTGCAGTGAGAGCTGAGGTAGCTGGTTTAACACAGCCCTTACAAACAACCTGAGGAGATCTGGTGATTTCCGAGAGGGCATTTCACTAAGTATAGTGGTGGCTTCTGTCATAGCCTTCACTAATGGGTAGCTATCTTTGATAGCTCATTTACAGTTCAGTTAAGTCAGTCAGAAGTCAGCCTGACAGGAAACACATTTTTGGCTTTTTCAAAACAGATTTCTTGGTACATTATCATATAAATCACTCACAAACTGGACTAGTCTGGGTCAGTGATCCAGATAAAAGCTTTTCTAGTCAGATTTCATCTTTGCCCATTAAACTTTGTCTTGTAGTTTGAGTATCTTTACCACAGAGAAACCTTTCAGTCATGCTAACTTAAAGTACCAGCCATCTATTACAGAGTATAGCATTAGTCTCTGCTCAGAAATCCAGCATCCCTCTATATGGGGCAAGAAATTCTGCTGCTATTTTGAGACCAATTCCAAAACTCATGTTGACTTCAGAAGGGACAGAGTGATTTGCTGACTTGTTAGATGCTCTCTTTGGTTTCCAGTCCTGCAGTAACAGTGCAGGTGAATCAGCTTCTGGAATTACATTCACCTGAAATCCGACCAGATGGAAATTAGGCATTTTCAGGTCCTTCACTATGAAACTTTCTCAAGTACTTGCTGAGAAAATTCCTTTTAAAGGCTTTATAGAAACCATCATCTCAAAGGCAGTTTGTTTCAGTGAAAGGCTTAGGATTTCTCTAATCAAACCTGGCAATTGTCCCCTTTTGTTTTGGTGGGTTGGTTTTCCTGAGCTGTTCATTTTTTCCTCCTGTTAGATCCTTTAATTCAAGTTAGTAGTTTTCTCAGGTTGGCTGATCTTTATTTCTGCTTTTAATATTCTCTATTGATTTTATTGTAGTGCACTTACACTCTGTTCAACAGTCCCCTATTACTGTAAATAAAATGAGATAAATAACTTGGCATTCTTTCTGCATTTAAAATGTTTGGCAGTAGCCACCTCTATCCTTAACTAAGCATTTGACAGTGTTACTGCCAGTATCTATGAGGGCAGCTCCTAAGACCTGCATGCCCCCCATGTCACTAGTATCCATGCTAGTTAGATAAAACTAGCTTGGAGTCTGCTGATATTACTGGCTGGCTTTATCTAGCAGGCAGAGCTACCCATGGCATCTGTACATCTGTTGGATGTGCAGATGGGGGCAGCTGCCCACTTAGACACTGGCAGTAATAGCAGTGCTAATATGTGCATCTATGGCCAAGCAAGATACTGCTTATCTGCAGTGTTATGTGAGCGTCACTGAGGCTTCTGTTTTCAGATCAGGTTATTCCTGTCTATCACTTACAGACTTTGGCTTAACTGGTCACTTAAATAACAATGATAAGATACAAAATGCAGCTTCATCTTTCTTCCCTCTTGTGACTGCTCTTTGCAGGCACCCTTCTACCCTGGCCTCTTTCACTGTCTTCAGGGAAACAACCAGCATAGACAGAGTATAGAAGGTGCATTGCCCTTGGCCAGCAAGTGTCCGAGGAGCATTGCCAGCACTCACACTCCCTTCAGACTCCTTGGTGTTGGTGCTGTTATCAGCACAGTTGGAGGTCAAAGCAACTGCTGAAGGTCTGGGGCAGCTTCTCAAGCAAAGTCTACAGCCTGTGCTGGGCTTTGTACAGTTGCAGTTTGTTGAGTCAGTGCTTATGGTATGTCTCTGTATGGGCTGCAGTACAGACCTAGCCTGAGACTCCTATCTTGAAATGGGCCTGCCCTGTAAGCAGACAGGTTTCCATAGCTTATTCTAGCCAATTGATAGCACAGCAGCTGACTTCACCTGCTTGAATGAATGCCAGGATCTGCTGGAGGCTCTACAGTCCGCTTAAGTCAGCATGGGTCTATCTTCATTTTTATTTCGCCCTGATCAAGACAGATTGGTCTGGGTGGTGCATCCATGAGTTCCCATGAATGACTGCACCAGGTCCAAGTAGCTCAGTACTGATGTCCTCTACCTCTGCCAAGGTTAGAGATTTCAGCCTTTCTGCAGGTAATCCTTACTCATCCTAAAGCCCTTTCTTTCACACAGGCTTTATAACCGTTGTGTCTGTAAACTAGCACTGAAGATCAAACCTGAGAGGAGGTCCAGATCAACACTGCCAACAGACAGCTTTATTTGATCTCCAGAAATACACACCATCTTGCAGATGTGTCTTCCTGCTGTGCTTTGCATGGCTCCAGCCAAAATAGCCTATATAACAGACCTTCACATGGGGTATGTTTACATCCAGGCATAATGAAACAGTGCCAACATTTTCTCCAGTGCCTCAAATTTTAAAGAGGTCAGTGTGGAGTTACCGATTTTGACTCACTTTTACTTAAATACACACCTGAGATCTAAAAAGACTATGTTCTTTTCAATTTGTTCTTGTAAAAATAAATCTATTTCAGTTAGGTAATACACACTGTTTTAAAAAGAGCTGTGGAATATCCTTGTAAATATGTTGTGAAAACAATTAATTAAAATAGTAAAAATAATGAATAAAAATCACATGACTTTAAGAAAGCACATAAAGAGAAATCAAGCAGGGTAAAACCAAATAAGATTAATTCAAGATAGAGACTCACATATATGGTGTATTGTATTCTTTGGACTGAACAGAAATTCATGCTGTAAAAGAGTGTTCTAACTCCATTAAAGAGTAATCTTTGTACACAACAGTAGTGCTGTGCAAATAAATGTTGTGAGGCAAAATAAATAAATTTTGAGAAATGAATGACTTTAGCAGTAGTTTGCTAATTAATTAGAACAAAGAGGGAAGCCTAGAAGACAACACAAAGAGATAAATAAGGAAGAGTTCAAGTTGCCATAACAGCTTTTGCTATTCTCTCACTCTACTTTTTGCTACTTCTTCCTCTCAGAAGCTTTGTGGGATTTTCTTTGAAGGGGGAAGGGAGCCAAGAGGATGCAGTAGCAATTCTGCTCACTCTTGAAATGCAATCTCAGGGTCTTACCTCAGAAAAGGTTAATTGTGACTTGATACTTAACACAATTCATTCTAACAGGGTGATGGAGTGTGAACTAGAATGGAGAAAGAATTAGAGAAGATTTAGCTAAGTTGCCTATATCCTAGACAGCAAGACCCTTTCCCCTACAGCAGTTAAGGAATTAACCAGACCGATTTCATAATTATTAGGTATTATCTCTCATAACCTGTGGAGGACATTTCTGGTCAAGTCCCAGAAAACTGTGAGAGGGCAAACATAGTACCTGCTTTCAAGAAAATGAAAAAAAAAGGAACTCACAAGAAACCATACATTTCTCAGCCTAACTTCAAATAAACTACAACTGGGAAGAAGAAATAGATATTATAGTATTTGTGAATTACACTGTTTTTGGAAGGGAGTGGCACTACTATAGCACCATGATTAGAACTAGCACTGTTATTAAGCCAGGGAAATGATCCGAATTCAACAAGGTCACATTCACTCAAGTGAAATATAAAGAACTACATATAGACAGGAGAAGTCAAATCTCCACATACCAAAAAAAGGCATCAGAAGACTGGAAGATCTGAACGTGATAACATCCACAGTAAATGAGAAGTGAGATGTACTGCTAAGAAAGCAAATCTTGTAAAACGTACTAACAATAGCACTGCTTGTAACATGCGAAACATTATTACTCTGCTGTGCTCAGAACTACTGGAGGTTTACCAGTTTACACTGAATCTGGCTTGACCATATTTTAAAATAAAAAGTTCAGTCCCACTGGGTAGGAACAGGAATAAATAGAAACCTATAAACACAAAAGCTATGAGAAAAGTTTTGAGAAACTGAGTTTGTTTCATTTATACAATTGAGGGGAATGGATTACAATCTTCTTTTAGTTGCTTCTTACACACTGAAAGTATGATAACAGACTTTCAGTGTGTGAGAAGCAACTAAAAGAAGACAGCAATCCATTACCCACTGAGGATAGGGCAAGAAAAATTGCTTTAATTTCCAACAAAGGAGATGTACGTTTCCTAACTATAAACTTACGTAAGCATTTGAACAGGTTTCTAGAGTGTCTGTAGATTGTCTATTACTTGGGATTTTAAAGAACAGACTACATAAAACACCTGTCAGCATTGCTGGGTGTACTTGATCCACATACTTCAGCAGAGGTGGGCTTATATTGAACATCCTTTAAGCTCCTTGCCAGCCCTACCTTCCTCAGCCTCTGAAATGCTGTAGTTGCATAGTTTTGTAGTTTCATATACACTCTAAATTTAATTAAAACCAAACATACAAACCACAACAACAAAGCAAAAAGAAACTTGAAAATGTGGATCCTAGCATTTCAAAGATCAGAGGTAAGTCAGTATGTTTTTACAGACTCAGCTGTGTTTTAACAGGGGTATAGGACTTAGACAAAGGAGTAAAGATGCTGAAGGTAAGGAAGTCAGAAT